>NDFG01000063.1:1025734-1091462 GCA_002167245.1 Sporophila hypoxantha | reverse complement strand
TTCTGGCTCTGTCGCGTGGTACTGGCTCTGCTGCTGTGTGGTCTGGCTGTGGCTAATAGGACTCTGGCTCTGGCTGTGGCTGTGGCTCTGGTCTCTCTGGCCTGTGGCTGTGGCTTGTGTGCTGTGGCTGTTGGCTGTGGCTGTTGGCTGTGGCTCTGGCTGTGGCTCTTGGCTGATGGGCTCTGGCTCTGGCTGTGGCCTTGTGGCTGTGGCTGTGGCTGTGGCTCTGGCTGTGGCTGCTGGCTGGCTCTGGCTGTGGCTGTTGCGTTGTGGCTCTGGCTTTGTTCGGCTGTGGCTGGCTGTGGCTTGTGGCTTGTGCTCTTGGTGCTGGCTCTTGGCTCTGGCTTGTGGCTGTTGCTCTGCTCTGGTGTGCTGTGGCTGTGGCTCTGGCTGTGGCTCTTGTGGCTTGTGGCTGTGGCTGTTGGCTGTGGCTGTGGCTGTGTGGCTCGTGGCGTGTCTGGCTGTGGCTGTGGCTCTGGCTCTGGCTCTGTGGCTCTGGCTGTGGCTGGCTGGCTCTTGGCTGTGGCTCTGGCTGTGTGGCTGTCTCTGGCTGTGGCTGTGGCTGTGGCTCTGGCTTGTGGCTTCTGGCTGTGGCTGCTGGCTGTTGGCTGTCTGGCTGTGCGCTGTGGCTCTGGCTGTGGCTCTGGCTCTGGCTGTGGCTTTTGTGGCTGTGCTCTTTGGCTCTGGCTCTGGTCTGGCTGTGGCTCTGGCGTGGCTCTGGCTGTGGCTTTGGCTCTGGCTGTGGCCTGTGGCTGTGGCTCTGGCTGTGGCTCTGTCGGTGCTGTCTTGCTTGCGTTGTGGGCTTCTGGCTGTGGGTCTGTGGCTTTGTGGCTCTGCTCTGCGCTCTGGCTCTGGCTCTGGCTTGAGGCTCTCTGGTCTCCGGCCCTGGCCAGGAGCTGTGATGCGTGGTGGATGGCGGGTCACAAACAGCCAGCACTGACCTACAGCTCTTTCTCTTTCTCCTTTATCATCTGCTCCTTTGCAGTGGTGGCCACGCGAGAGCCTCTGCCAGGGCAGGCCGGTGTGATGCGTCAGGGACACCCTGCAGGGCAGGAAATGCTGCTGTGCCCAGCCAAGGGCAGGCAGGGCTCAGAGGGAGGAGGCTCCAAGGGCTCTGCTCAGTGCAGCAGGAGGGACGCATCTTCTGTGGGGCTGAGCTGAGCTTCTCCATTTATTTCCCCCCTGACGTTTCCCTCCTCACCTCTCAGGCTCTCTGTGGGGCACCTTGCTGCCTGTGAGCTGATCTTCATGCAGTCCTGAGCTCAAGCAAAAGGAAAAGGAACTGAGTGCCCAAAGTTCTGAGTAAACCCTGCAGTGTTCAGCTTCCCAATGCCTGGAGCTGCGCTGGGCTCCCCTGTGGCATGACCCTGCTCGCTGCTCCCAGCCTGGATGTGCCAAGGGATGCCACCCCCTGGCACAAACCCTGGTCAGGTGTTCCCAGACCCTCGGGATGAAGCAGGTGTCAGCTCAGGAGCACAAATCTGCCTGGAGCATGGGGCTGTGGTTTGGCTCTGTCCTCGGGGCTGTGTCACCTGGGGAGGGAACAGTTGGCTGTGCCAGCAGCAGGGAGCAGCCCAGGTGCTCACCCAGAGCCAGGACTTGGTGCCCAACACTTAATGAGAGTCCAAGGAATTAAATTCTTTCCAAAAAATGTGTTGTGTTCAAGGCTCGCGGCTGTTCCCATGTGAGAGCGTTTTGCTGATGCCAAGGAACAGCTTGGCAGAGGATGACCTGTGTCCCCTGCCAGGGTGGGCAGGACCAGTCCCTCCAGGTCAGGCTCATGTCCTGCTGCCACTCGGCGGCAGCTCTGGCCAGGAAATGTCTCCAGTTCCAATTCCAAACTGTCCTGGGGCTTCTGCAGAGGTGGCTGTGTCAGGAGGAGTAGACCTGCGACTGGACAGGAAATCCAATCCTCAGACTTCCCTTGCCCTTCCATGCCTCTTGTGCCAGCAATGCCCACATCACATTGCCCAGCCAGCAGCAGGGCAGGGCAGGGCTGGGCAGAGTTGGGGCAGGATTGGAGCAGGGGTCAGGGTTGGGGCAGGATTAAACAGGGTTGGGGCAGGGGTTGGGCAGGGCTGGATCAGGGCTGGGCAGGGTTTGCGCAGGGTTGAACAGCAGGTTGGAGGGCAGGATTAGAACAGGGTTGGGGCAGGGTTAGAGCAGGGTTGGGGCAGGATTAGAGCAGGGTTGGGGCAGGATTAGAACAGGGTTGGGGCAGGATTAGAACARGGTTGGGGCAGGGTTTGGGCAGGGTTAGAACAGGGCTGGGACAGGGCTCTGTGTGCTGGCATCGGAACCAAGGCACAGGGGGGACGACAGAAGGGCTTAATGAGGGTTTGAAAGAAACATCTTGTAAACTTTGGAGCAAAGGAGCTGCAGTTTGATTTGAACATGTTTGCTTGGCAGGGGCTGCCCGGGCCCCTGCTGCTGCTGCTGCTTTTACTGGTGCTAATTAGGCAGATTTCCATCCTGCCAGTCACAGGCAAGTGGCTCCTCTGGCGAGTCCCAGCAGGGCCAGCATCCCCCTGCCAGTGCTGGAGGGGTCACTGTGTCCCCTGCCAGCCCTGGCTGGAGATGGCTCACAGCCTGGGGACAGCTCAGGTGGCAGCTGGGCCCCCTGGGATGGTGACACAGGAGTCCTGGCTGGGTGCCTGCCAGGGCAAAGCACTGAGGGTGCTGATGGACGATGCTGCCAAAGCCCTGGGACCACCCCCAGGCAGCCGGAGGACCCTGCCTTGCCCAGAGCCCCCAGGCTGGTGCAGAGCACCCCAAGGCTTTGATGGCCTGGAACAGGAGCACTTAGAGACCTTTACAAGCTTGGGACTAATCCCGCTCACTCTGGACTCATCCCACAGGCACTTTCCCTTCCACTGCCACCATCTGCTTCTTCTAAAGCTTGATAGCTATTTCCTCTCCCCTCCCCTCCTCCTCCTTTTAGGCAAAACCCTGCAATAATCCAAACATCTGCAATAACACCTCCCCTCACCCCAAAAGCACTTTCCATTTTCTTTTTCCCTGGCACAGCTCCACTGCCAGGGTGGCTGTTTGGGGACAGTGGAGGGAAGTGGCGCTGCCCTGCCTGTGCCACCCCTGTCCCAAAGCTGCTGTGGCTCTTTTGCAGGCTGTTCCCTGGTGTCTCCACACCAGCAGTGCACCTCGCTGGGGTCGCCAGGGTAATCCATCCATTGCTTTAATGTTTGTTGGGAGACAGGTCTCTCTTAATCTATGAGGGTGTCATTAAAAGGGAAAATGTTTGCTTCCAGGGCCTCACTGGTCTTTCTGAACTACATAAAAATGTAATCAGCAGCTGCCCTGGGGTTTTAACCCTTTTTTGATGCACAGGTCTGTATCCACAGAAGTGGCAGCAGATCTAGAGGGAAGGGCCTGATAAAGAAATCGGTCAGGAATAGCCCAAATGTGGTGTCTGAGTGCCTTTTGTGGATGTGCTGCTGCTGTGATGGAGCAGGTGAGGGCCTCAAAAGATGCTTTGGGATCTGCAGGCAAAATGTTGGTATTTAAGCCAACATTGCTCATGTCCAAAGCCTAGATATGGCATGGCCTCCCCAGTTTGGGTTCCACCCTCTCTGGGACGCCCAGGCTTCATCCAGGCTGGAGACAGCCCAGCCCACAGTGGCAGATGGCGTTTGGAGAGGCTCCATCCAAGCAGCCCCTGCACCCAGGGGTGCCAGCAGCYCCTGCCAGAGCCCTGTGGACACACGGGGACAGGCCTGGGGACACTCTGCTCCCACCCAGCCCTGGGGTCCCTGGGATCCCTGCCTCYGTTTGTCACTCTGGCACGCTGTGGGCAGCAGCAGGGCCGGCTCAGGGCTTTGCTCCCATGGGCATGGCAAACTCCAGAAACACAGATGTCAGCCCAGGGTGCTGCATTTCCACCCTGCCTGGTGCTCCTGCAGGCACAGCGCTCTGCTGTGGTGCTTTTCTTGTCTCTTGAGATCATGAGCTCTGCAGAACTCCTCTCTGTGTGCAAAGGGAGCACTCAGCCACGGGGACCTGCTGCAGAAATCAAGTCCTGACAGTGTGTGAGGGTCTGGCTGGCTGAAGCCTGCCCTTTACATCCATACAGGCAGAGCAATCCCCCCAGAGACCCCAAAAAGGAGCTTGGTGCAGGTTGTGCACCTCTAGTGTGAGTTAAACTGGAATTAAAGAGCTGCAAGTCTGGCTCTGCTGGAATACCTGGGCAAGGTCTGGAGTCCAGGTTTGACAGCGAGGCCACAGCCAGACACAGAACCTGCAGTAAGAGCCACGACCTCACAGAATCTTTTAGGTTGGAAAATCCCTCTGAGATCGAGTCCAACACTTCCAAACCCACCACTGGCCTGGCCTCAAGTGCCACATCCACATGGCTTTAAAATCCCTCCCAAGTTCACTAATGCACAAGTTCTTCCCAAAGCAAAGGTCTTTCCCATGCAGACTTAGGAGTGAAGGGGGTAGGATGGTGGGGTGGACAGAGAGCAGAGATCTCTGCAGCCAGGGCTGGGCACTTGTGGTTTATTGCAAAGGGCCTGGGTGCAGGGCCCTGCTGGGAGCTGCCAGCCACAGCTCAGAGCAGGCTGAGAGAAGAGAGGGGCAGAGAGGATGAGAGGGTGAGAGAGTAAAAGGAGGATAAGAGAGTAAGAGTGCAAGGTTCCTATTACAATACAATATATCTTCTTCTGTGTTGAATATTCTAATTCTCACTAACCAATCTCATATAAGATACAAATCCTACAGCATTTACATACAGCCTATAAGAATCATTACATGACCACACTGGGTTACATTTTAAACCCTAAAAACTCCTCTTTGGGCCCCTTCTGCCAAGCCAGCAGGGTCTGCTCTGAGCCTTGGGCCTGTCTGCAAGCAGAGGGTGTTGTTTGATCAAAAGGGGATCACCTTCAGCTGGCCATGCCATTGTTTTCCAGTTGTTCAGTAACTGAGGGATCTCARAGCTTGCTTTCATTTCAATCTCRYTTAKAGTTTCCATATTCTCAAAATCTTYTKCCAGACAATCATATTTATAAGGCTTTGCTGTTGCATCTTCCCCATACAGACTCTTTTGGCAGCCCGGCTGTGCCTGTGGCTGTAGGAAGGATTGTAAGGGGCCATGTAGGAAGAATTGTAAGGGGCCACAATAATCATCTCCCCAGTGAGTTACAGCCGGAGCCAATCAAGTGCCACACTCACAACCAATTAAGACCACCAGTATAAAAGGGTGGAGTCAGAGAAGAGGCAGGAGACAGCAAGAGGAGTCAGATGGCTGCTGCAAGGATCCTGAAGAATCACTGCAAGAAGGTATGGTGCTCAGAAGCCACAGGATCCTTGCAGCATAATGATAATAAGAACTGTTGCCATAAACTATGCAGATATACAAGGCAACAACATTGCCATATACTATGCAATACTTAAAGCAACACGTGGCAGCTTGGGGATGGCCCAGGCTGGCCCTGTCCCACGCAGGGACAGGGTGGGACACTCCGGCCTGGCTCTGCTCTGCTCCCGGGGCTCTGGCAGCACTTGGAGCTCCACCTATTGCTGCTCATCGGATGTGTTGGGACTCGTGTAAAACGAGCATTTATGGAGCTCTGTCTTGGTTTGGAAAGACAGGAGTCTGCTAAGGGAGGCAGGAGCCTCCCCTGAAATGGAGAATGTAAGCCCTCCCCACCCCTCCGAATTGCTATAAATTTTAAATTAAGGGGCTCTCAGGCAAAAATGTGGGAGCAGGAAATAACAGTTCTTTAATAGGGAAGAAAAAAAAGGATAAAATAAACAATGCAGTTCACTAGAACAACACTGACAGAGTCAGAACCCAACCTGACACCCTGTTGGTCAGGGTGTTGGTGGCAGTCCAATTGAAAATGTGGCTGCAGTCCTCTGAAGTATCAAGTGTGGTTCTGTTGGAGCAAGGRGRRTCTGTAGAGAAGGATGTATTCTTCCTCTGAAGATCCAGTGGAGGAAGAGGCAGCTGCTGTTYCTCTRGGGAATCCCGTGGAGAAAAGCCAAACTGGTGTTCTAGGATCTCAGATTATATCCGGGTAGCAATGCTTGGCTCCTCCCTCTGGGCAGAGCATCTCCCAATGGGATGTTATAGTTCTTATCAGTCGTGCACTGATATTCAATAGTCTGTTATCAGCAGAGGTCCCCTCCCGAGGAAGGTGTGAATGTGTCAGTCAAAGAGAGAAATAAGGCAAACTGCCCACTTGACAAAGGTAATCTGCTATACAGATGGTAATGGAAAACAWCTTGCATGCAATCTTCAACAAGCTCCTCGCGTGTGTGAGGAGGAATTCAGGGTAAATCAGGAGTTATTTGCTTCTCCCAGTAATGCAGGGAAGATGAACGCTGTGGAGAGTGACTGCTGGCTTTTGGGCACAGCTTCTGCTGCTTAGGCTGAACTCCCGTTTGCAGTCAGGGTTTCTCCATTCCCAGCAGCTGCTTCATTCCCCTCCCGGGCCCTGTGCCCGCTCAGCTGTCACAGGCCCATCCCGTCACGTTCGGGACAGTCGGGCTGGGAGCTGCTCCCTGGGCTGCAGAAACACCTTTGGCAGCGGGAAGGATGTCGGAGGGGAACTCCGAAGGGCCTGAGCCTGCCTGGCCTCGAGGGCTGTACCTGCGTGCTCGGGGGAGCCCCGAGCCCGGCACAGCCTCATCACCTTCCCCGAGACCCGCAGGGYAGCTCCTCTGCATCCCCGAGCGCCTCACTCCCCACTGAGAGCACTTAATTACCTCTAATTACCCCTGACTTGGTTTTAAGTGTTCCCCAATAACACATCCTGATTAGGGAAGGAGGAGTGTATCCTGCCAGCGCTGCAACACCCTGAACTTCTCTTCCCTGGGTTCAGTTTTCAGGCGGAATTTGATGGGTTTGTGTCTGTGCTGGCAGCCCGTGGTCACTGGGAGCATCTCTTCAGTGCAGGCACAGCCTCCAGAGGCTGGGGAGGAGATGGAGATGGATTATCCAACGTTCTGCAGCAGGCTGGGACAGCTGTCATGGGACCTCCTGAGCTCCTGTTTCTGCCCAGACCCCTTCTAGATCCTTCTGCCCTCTCTGTCACTCCTGTGGTTATTCTCTTTTCTCTCCATACATTGATATAATGGGGTGAAATTAAACTGCATCAGGAAGGAAAAAAAAATCTAATGGCAAAATCTGTTGGACCATGGAATAATCTTTCAGGGGAAATGGTGGGAGCTTTATTACTTCGGTCATTTCCAGCTGGGCTGGGCAGATACACTAGGAAAGAAACTACTGGGGGAAATGCTGTAGATGCGAGAGTGCCTGGGTTTAAGAGGGCTCTTGTACTGGGAGGTGTCTGACCTTGTGTATCCGGAGATGCCAGGACATGCTCAGAGGTGGGAAATCCACTGTTAACGAGGGGCTGCTCTGTGCTAAGGAGGTGAGATTTCTCATAGCCCCAGGTACCACAGTGTTTAAAGGAATCCCAGCTGCCTGGCTCTGCCAGCTCACCTGTGGGTTGCCCAGCTCGATACTCAGCCTTTATTTTTATGGAAAATCGACAGTTAGGAATTGAAGGCTGATTTTAGCTGCTGACATTTATTGCTGATATAAAATACGATCTCTCCTCTCCTCGGGCCGTGCAAACACAGCTCCTGCAGGGCTTCCTGAGGGCGCTGGGCTGGCAGGGCTGGGCTTGGCAGGGCTGGACCCTTTGTGCCGTTGTTAGGGGAGATCAGAGATGAGTTCCTGCTCTCAGAACTACTGCAGTGCTGGCCACTTCCATCCCGCAGGAATCTCTCCTGCTCCTTCCCCTCCCTGCGAGCTCAGGGGCTGCTCCCTCCCCAAATGCTTTGGGATTATCCGAGGTGGAAATGCACAGGCAAACAAGCCCTCGCAGCCCCTCTGCAGAACCCTTCCCTTGGTTTTGTTGGCTCAAGGCAGCACAGGAGGGATTCAGACCACCTGAGGAATCTCCTGCTGGACCCCACGGAAATATGATTATACTGTAAAATGCTATTGGCTGGGAAGTCTTTCCCAGGAGCTTTGGTGTGATGGCCAAAGGAGGGCAAACATCTCCTTCAGCCTCTCCTTTTGATTTTTTTGTGTGATTCTGTACAGGGCAGCCCCAAGCAGCCCCATTTCCCTTCAGATTCTCTGTGCAGAGGGCAGGGACTGGGACTGGGACTGACTCCTCTCTGCTCCTCCCAGAGCAGCTGGAAAGGCAATTGCTGCTCTTGAGTGGAGGAAACCAGAGAAAATAATTTGAAATATTCCTGTGCCACAATTGTTTTATTTTGAAGAGCAGCAATAACCTGGCAGCCCCAAATGAAATATTGAATTTTAAGAGAGATGCAAACACATACAAATGAAAAATGTCTCTGATCATAAAGAAAGCATTTGCTAAAATGAAAATGGAATGCATTACTGTCCAGGCTGGAGACAGAAATGTCAACAGAGCTGTGGAAGGGGAGGCTGACTCCTTAAGTGACCAGATGCAGCTATTGTTTTCTTTCCACTAATGCCAGTGGCAGTATTAGAGAGAAACAAAAAAATTATCAAATTGTCTGACAACAGTTTTGAAGTGAATTAAGTCCAGTCCTTGCAGAAGTCTCCTTAACTTCCACYTCCACAGGAGTGGAGACTGGAACACACTCCCATCCACAGGAATGGGGGTGGGCAAAGAGGAATTAATTTTACTGAGCAGAAATAATGTAGAGAATGCCACAATAATCATTGAAAGGACAAGTGAGATTAGTCTGGYGCTTGCAGCAATCAATAGGGCCCATTACCCAGTTGAACTGGCATTTGATGGGAATGGCTCAGGATTGCACTTGATCCATCTGTGTTTCACAGCACCATGCACAGCCAGGGCTGTATTGACATCAGGGCACTGCGTCTGCAGGGAGTTTGTGGCAGGTTTGTGCTTAGGGAAGTGTCTCCTGGCTGCTCCTGGTCTACATGGAGGGGCTGGTCCCAGTGTGGATGGAAGGATTGGTCCCAGTGTGGATGGAGAAGCAAAGGAATGGCTGGGGGAAGCAGCAGAGCTTGCAGCACCTCCTTATCACAGGCAGGGATGGACAGCTCAGGAAGGGCTTTCCCAGCTCAGGAAGGGCTTTTCCAGCTTCCCAGGAGCTGGGTGTGGAATAAAGCCCTGGCTGGGCCTCCCCACTGCACTTTCCGTCGGTCACGAGGGAGTTAATTCCCATTTACCTCCAAGCAGGAAAGAGCACAGAAGTAAAAAAATCTTAGTGATTTCAGTTGATTAAACCAATGCCTACTGAGTCTGCTGCTTTTGGATTTATTTATTTATTTATTTATTTTACATTTTTGTAAATGAGTCTTCCAGGGTCCTCGAGTGCTTCCCATGGGGAGTGACAATCACAATCCACTGCCTTGCCTCTCCCCACGCTGCCTCTCCACAGGAGCTCAAGAAATCTTAACATCCCATCAAAAGCTAATTACATTCTGACACAGCAACTGTGGGCCTCAAGAGCTGGGGGGAGAGAGCAACTGACATAATGGCTTTTAAATTGCATGGAGCATGCAGAATATTTGGTACTATGAAGTGCCAATGGTTCACAGCAGCAGAGAGAGAAAGGAAAAGGGTAATGGGAAAGGAGTTAGAATGGGATTTGTACTGGAAACCCACTCCAGGCCATGGGTCTGAGACCTGATCCTGCACTTTGTCATTGCTTTCAAACACTGCAGGTCTTCATTTGAAGGAGAAGTTCCCAACCTTCCCCTTCCTGGGTCTCATTCCCTCCCTGGCATCAAGGCACCCGTGCAGCAAAGGGGTGGTTGTCTCCTGGCCTTTTTGGAACCCCCTGAGGTCCCAGTGAACAGAGACAATCCTTGTCCCGTCTGCAGCCCCAGGAGAGAGGGCAGAGCTGAGGGCAGAGGGGAGAGGAGAAGTYTGGGAGCAACTGGGCAAAGGATCCAGCCAGGGCTGGTCACTGCAAAGCTGAAAATGGGAAAGGGCTGGAAGGGATTTCCTGGGAAGTGCTTGTGTGTGGTCACCCCCTCTGTGTGCCCTGCCAGGGCACTTGCTGCTGGCTGCTCCTTGCAGGACACTGCTGACATGAGCTGGGAACAGCCTGGAGCTGGAGCTGATGGAAATGCTCACCTGGAGAAGAGAAGGATCCAGGCAGACCTTAGACCCCTTCCAGTGTCTAAAGTGCTCCAAGAGGTGGAGAGGGATTTTGGAAAAGGGCCTGGGAGGGTCAGGACAAGGGGGAACAGGCTGTGGGGCAATGGGGCTGCAGTGCCCCCCTCCCTACCCCCCATCCTGAAGAAGCTGCTCTTTCCCAAATTCCACTGACCAGCTGCCTCCATACCAATGTAATTCTTTCTTAAGATTATTGGCTCTGCTCAGGAGCATGGCAGGAGGGTKGTGGCTGACCAGGCAGCAAATTAACTGGAATTTCATTATCCAATAATTGATATGATGCCTATGTATTTTAGCAAGACACTTTCTTTAATAGAAGATGCCCTCTGTCCACTGACTATTTACACTGCTGGGCTCCTAGGGGCCTCATGTGATGTTTCCCTTTTTAGTGACCTTCATAGAAGAGAGAAGAGTGATCTTCGTTTCCCTTGATTTTTGTCATGAATTTTTTCCCTTCTGCTTTTCAGTGATTTATTCCTCTGGATTTAAAGCAGTATAATCTTAAAATTCCTTGTGTAAATTGGTGTAAATCAGGATTCACTCCCTAGATGTGGCCAAAAGCTGCTGGGCAGCCCCAGGGAGTTGCCAGGTGYCTTGGTTTGGAAAGACAGGAGTCTGCTAAGGAAGGCAGGAGCCTCCCCTGAAATGGAGAATGTAARCCCTCCCCACCCCTCTGAATTGCTATAAATTTTAAATTAAGGGGCTCTCAGGCAAAAATATGGGAGCAGGAAATAACAGTTCTTTAATAGGGAAAGGAAAAAAATAAAAGGATAAAATAAGCAATGCAGTACACTAGAACAACACTGAGAGTCAGAACCCAACCTGACACCCTGTGGGGTGTTGGTAGCAGTCCCATTGGAAATGTGGCTGCAGTCCTCTGAAGTGTCAGGTGTGGTTCTGTTGGAGCAAAGGGGGTCTTGTAGAGAAGGATGTATTCTTCCTCCGAAGATCCAGTGGAAGAAGAGACAGAATAGAGCTGCTGTTCCTCTGGGGAATCCAGTGGAGAAGCCGTACTGGTGTCTCAAAAACCTCTGGATTATATCCGAGTAGGAATGCTTGGCTCCTCCCTCTGGGCTCACATCTCCCAATGGGATGTTATAGTTCTTATCAGCCATGCAGGGACATTCAATGGCTGTTATCAACAGATGTCCCCTCCCGAGGGAGGTGTGAATGTGGTCACTCAAAGAGAGAGATAAGGCAAACTGCCCACTTGACAAAAGATAATCTGCCATACAGATGGTAATGGAACACATCTTACATTGCAATCTTCAACACCAGGGTGGCTCTGTCCCTTGGGTTTGGTGGTCCCAGGGCTGCAGGGGTGACAGTGGGTAAGTGCCAGCACATGGGTGAGAATTCCAGCCAGGAATGTCACATTCTTCAGCTCCTTGTGCAGAGGCCTTTGGAGATGCTGTCCCATGTCCTCAGGCATAGTGGCACTGTCCCTCGTTCCCCCATGGAACCAGGTCAGTGCAAGGCACAGCAGGGACTCACCTGCCTTGTCCTGTGRGGAGGGTGGCATGTGGCAGGTTCTGGTGAGGACAGAGGTGCTCTGGAGTGACCTGGATGTTGTCCCTGGGTCTCCGAAGCTCTCTGCCAGCCCGCTGGCCCCTTTTGCAGTTCTCTGTCCTCCTGTGGGGACAGAGACAGTGGCAGAGCGACCTGCTGGCTCCTCAGGATGCTGGAGACTGAGCCTCTTTGAGGTTTTTCTTAGCTGAGGAAAACAAAGGCTCATTAAATCCATCTCGGAGCTCCGGTGATGGAGGGAGGTGACATCAGTGATGTGACTCACAGAACCCAGCGAGAGCAGCACCCAGGAGGGCAGGTTGGTGCTTTGTGCTGCTGGGATGGGGCAGCAGGGAGGGGCATCTGAAGCCTGTGTGGGTGTCTGRGGGTCGGGGCCGTGCCAGGCTGTGCCACTTCCCCTCGGTGCTCTGCTCCCGCCCAGATATCCTGGGAAAAAGCCCTGCTGCAGGTGCAGGAGCTGCTGGGGGACCCCTGGCACTTCCCACCCCAGGGCTGGGAGCCCACCTTGACACCGTGGTGGGCTTTGTCACCACAGCAAGCTTGGGTCCATCCCCAGGTGCCCAAACTTCCCAGCTGTGGTGCCACCTCTCCTCCTGTGACAACGCTCCAGCTCTGGGTGCTGGCAGTGGCTCCTTCCCTCCCAGAGCAAAATGGCCATTCCGGGCTGGATGCAACTTCTGGCCAGGAAAGGCTGTGGATTTACAACCCTCCTGGCATGGATGAACCCTCAGGCCCCGTGGACAGTGTGACCCAAGCTCTTGGAGCCCCCTGTGCTGCCTGACCCACAGTGGGTCATTTATAGGCCAGAGCTAAATTTCTGCTGGTTTCCCATCACAGAGGCACCAATTTTGCCCGAGCTTGCTTGGGAATGAATCAGCTGTCACTAATGGAGGGCAAAACCTCTGTGGGGTGACAGCCAGGGACGAGCTGTACCCCCTCCCATCCTCCTCCTTTGCAGAGCAGGATGAGTTGAGCATCTCCATTTCCCAGTGCGAGAGCTCAGTGAAAGCCTCTCCTGGGGAGATGAGGATGCTCCAGAGCACCACAGCAGCTGTGCCAGCTGGCACAGGGCACACTGAGGGCTGGCTGGGAGCAGTCCTGGCTGTCCCTCTTTGCCGAGCCTCCTCTTGTCCCAGAAGGATCCTCCAGCCCCCAGGAGGACCATGCCCTCGAGGGATGATTCATCCCAGCCCCATTTCACAACAGGATTCATCTCTCTGCTCCGAGCACTCGCTTCCTTTTAATTAGAGCTGAGAGGAGCGAGGGTGTTCTGAGGGGAGGAGGAAGAGCGAGGTTTGACTCATGGTCTCTGTCTCAGAGGATGATGTGGGGGAGTCAGGGCTGGGGAGGTTTTTGTCCAGGTCCTGTCTGATCTCGTTTGCTGTTTTAGCCTCTTTGAAGGACACAATGTCCTCCAGAGCCCAAATCAAAGGATGCTGCAGTGAGGGATTGTGTTTCCTGGGCACTGACTGTGCCAGCACTGTTGCCCTGGGCTCGGGGCAGTGCCCACACTGAGCCCCTCTGCCCTGTCCCCAGGGGTGCCCAGTGCTGGTCCCTGCCTGGTGTTTGCTCAGCACATAAAATATAAATTATGGCTCAGCCCACTCCTACTTTTCCAGTAGAGTGAACTGCACCCAGAAAAGGGGGAATGGGGATTTGGGGTCAGAAATAATTAGGGTCTGTATTCACTGGTCTCACAAGCTCAGTCACTGGCTCTGCTCTGTGTCAATCTGCTCTGCTTCACCACTCACTGCTTTTAATTACCATCCAGAAAAGGACAGGGTTCAACCAAAGGCAAAATCCAGAAACACATCCACCTACAGTTCCCTTGGGCAGCTGGAGAACCCTTTGATGTCCCTCATGGACATCTGGCTGCCCTGGCTCCCAGTCTGGGGCCACACTGTCAAATCTTTTCTGTCCCCACCATTCCCCAGCACACAGTGGCAGCGGCTGGGCAGAGGGGTTTGGGTTGGAAGGGACAAATAAAGGTTATTTACCCCAACCTCCTGCAGTGAGAAGGGTCATCTTGGACTAGATCAGCTTGTTGATGGTCCGTGGTACAGCCAGGGACTTGAACTTGAGTTTGGATTTCCCCAGACACCAGGCCAGGAGGATGATGGGCAGGAAAAGCTGCTTTGTAACAGAAATGAGACAGAAATGAGCACAGGGCTGCACATCCTAACGAGAGTGAGACTCAGGCTGTGAGCCCCTTGACGTGTCCTGATCTCTGCAGAACCTTGGGATGATCCCTTTGTGTGCTGTGGGTGGGCTCTGCCCCTGCAGAAGCGCAGCTGGAGCCAGCTCAGCACTGACTCCATGCACACATCTGTGGGATGGATGGACCCTGAGGTGAGAGGAGCTGTGGGATGGATGAGCCCTGAGGTGAGAGGAGCTCCCACATGAGAGGGAACGGGCTCCTCATTGCCAGGAGCATTCCTGCTCCTGCAGCTCCTGCGGCACAGGCTGGAGGGTTGGGAGCACCAAAGGAGGATTTAAAGAGGTGAAGAAGAAGCATCCGAGGATTTAAGCTTGTCCTAGGTTGACATTATGATGYTGTATCCCCATTTGTGTGTTCTGTTTATGCTGGATATCATGTTCTGTGCCTCCAAGACTGGCTCTGAAGAGYGAATGTTTTGTTTTGGTTTTGCTCTCAGCTGCTCCCCCACGGCTGGCAGGACACACAGGGCAGTACATGGTGCTGCTTTTGCTTTTTGCTTTGCTCTTGCTTCTGCTTTGCTCCTGCTTTGCTCTTGCTTTTTGCTTCTGCTCATYAGTTAGTTTAGCTAAGCAGTCCAAATTTTCCCTGGACTGTTTCTCCTTTCCMTTTTTTGGACCAACTCGAGCCTGCTCCGGGCTGGGACCTGGGAACACCGAGAGTTTGCACCTTGTGGCTGCAGCAGCTGCCCCAGCACAGGAGGGACTGACAACAGAGCGACCACCCCCAGAGAGACTTTCTGAATTTGTCATCTTTGTCAGAGCGGTGACAGAGTGGTGTCACCTGGTATTGTTCCTTTTGTGTGCTGGGGGTGCTGTGCCTGATAAATAAACAGGTTCTTTCCACTTCTCTCCAAGGAATCCTTCCCAAACTGGGTGTGGGGAGGGGCTGTGTGGGTTTGCTTTCTGGAGGGGCCCCTTCGGAGGTTTTCTCCCGAATTTGCCCTAAACCAGGACACAGCTGCACAGGAATCTCCTTCCTGCTCGCTTGGGCACTTTTCTGAGGCTCCAGGGAAGCAGCTCTGCATTTGTGTTCCCTTCTTGCTGTGGTGGGAGAAGTTTTGACGAGAGGGTTTTGGCTGAAAGGGAAGATCCTGATTTTTGCAGATTTTTTGCAGAAATCAAGTTTATGAGATGTAYCTCGTTGGGAAATTAATCTGTAAATAGATAGGTGGTGACAGGAATTCACCTAGATCCAGATGCAGGGTGTGATGTGGGGAAAGCAGATGCTAAACCAAAGAAATGACCAAAGGAGTCAGCATCCTCACTGAGGCAGGACTGGAAACAGGAATATGATGTTTGCATTTTGGCAATCAAAGGAGAATCAGATCTCCAGATTTTTAGGGGTTTTGTGGTCACAACAGTCTGGTTGGCCTGCTCAACACGGGCTGATTTCCACTAGAAGGTGAAGAGGAGAACTGGAAGCGATTCCAAGCAATTCCCTCCCTCCAGCTTACACATTGCAAATTACTGGCAATCAGCACAGAAARGTTTTGCAGCAGAATTGATGATATTGTGAGGCTTCAAACTGGAACCCTACCGGTGATTTGGAGAGAGCTGGAAATTGCTTATGATCTCATGGTGTCAGGTGTCTCATTTATAATAAATAAACACAGGGAATGCACCCCAGACAATTCTTGTCCGATACTGGGAGTCATCAGTCAAAGAGCTCCCTCGGAATTTGGTATTTCAGGTCAGCTGGGTTTAACTTATTGGAAACTGCAGGCAGATAAATATCAAGGACTTTCTGAGTCAGAGCTGTGGTATTCTGGAGACATTCAGTTGTTCATGCGGGGTTTGGGTCAGTGTGTAAATGAATAAATGAAGTGCAGAACCAAGCAAAAGCCACCTGCAAAATTTCCCATGAAATTAAAAAGCAAACCTTGGGTTGTTTTCTTTTCACTTCCCATGAATATCAAAGGCAGGGCTGCACTGGTGAGCCTGGCAGTGCGTTCAGAGAGTTCCTGGGAAGGGCAGGGCTCATTTGCAGCAGATGAAATGGAGAAATCCCACTTTGTCCCTTGGTCCTGCAGGGCTGGAGATGAGACACGGTAGCAGAAGTGCTGCTGGGGGTCCCAGTGTCACACCCAGCAATTTCCCACTGCATCCCAGCAATTCCAGCCTCTGGTCATTTGTAAATATAATCTTCACGGTGGAAAACCTGATTTGCAGATCTCTGCTCATGTAATGAGAGGGCAAAYGGGGGCATCCAGCCTCTCTGTGCCCGCTCTGGTCGGGGTGGCTCAAACCTGGAGCCCGAGCCCTGGTGCTGGGAGGCTCAGGGCCTCTGAACCCAGCTCCTGCTGGCTCCAGTTCCACTGACGTCAGCGACATCCTCGGCAGAGAAGCTGCTCCCCAGAATTATTCCAAGCAATTGTTTAGTGAATAATTCTGAATAATGAAAATGCAGAGGGGAGGAATGGGGAAGTTGTTTGCTGTCGATTCACAAAAGAGGAGAAATGGAGGAATTTATCATGTCAATGATTTGCCTATGAATTATTCATTCACTTCACACAACAAAATAAAAATCCCTTTCCCCCCAAGCCCCCACCCCCCCCAAGCTGAGGCTGCTGGCTTTGTTTAATGTGTTTTTGATGTGCTGTCGCTGGCTGTGCCCCCCACCAGCCCGCGTGTGGCACCGCACATGGCACGCGTGACACGGTCCCGCTGCTGAGGGGACATGTCCCTGTCCCCAGGGCCGAGAGGGGCACAAAGCAGCCGTGCTAAGCCAGGAATGCTGCCAGAGAAGCCAGGAACCCCTGGAGAGGCCGCTGTGTCTAACCTGCTGCTGCTCTCCCAGGAATGGCAGGAGGGACATCAGAGCCGCGTGTCACTGTCCCGTGTCACTGTCCTGTGTCACTGCTCTGTGTCACTGTCACTGTCCCGTGTCACTGTCCCATGTCCCTGTGTCCCTGTTCTGTGTCCCTGTTCCGTGTCCACTGTCCCGTGTCACTGCTACTGTCGTGCACTGTCCCCGTGTCCAACTGTCCCGTGTCCCTGTTCCCGTCCGTCCCTACTGTCCCGTGTCACTGTTTCGTGTCACTGTTCCGTGTCGCCTGTTCCATGTCCCTGTCCCCGTGTCACTGCTCTGTGTCCCTGTTCCGTGTCCCTGTCCCATGTCACTTGCTCTGTCATGTCCCATGTCCCTGTCCCGTGTCCTGTTCCATGTCCCTGTTCCGTGTCCCTGTCCATGTCACTGCTCTGTGTCACTGTCCCATGTCCCTGTCCCGTGTCCCTGTCCCATGTCACTGTCCCGTGTCACTGTCCCATGTCACTGCTGCTGTCACTGTCCCATGTCCTGTCCCGTGTCCCTGTCCCATGTCACTGTCCCGTGTCACTGTCCCATGTCACTGCTCTGTGTCACTGTCCGTGTCCCTGTCCCGTGTCCCTGTCCCATGTCACTGTCCGTGTCACTGTCCCATGTCACTGCTTTTTGTGTCACTGTCGCGGTCACTGTCCTGTGTCACTGCTCTGTGTCACTGTCACTGTCCGCTGTCACTGTCCCCATGTCCCTGTGTCACTGTTCTGTGTCCCCTGTTCCATGTCCCTGTTCCGTGTCCCTGTCCCATGTCACTGCTCTGTGTCACTGTCCCATGTCCCTGTCCCGTGTCCCTGTCCCATGTCACTGTCCCGTGTCACTGTCCCATGTCACTGCTCGTGTGCACTGTCCATGTCCCTGTCCCGTGTCCTGTCCCATGTCACTGTCCCGTGTCACTGTCCATGTCACTGTCTGTGTCACTGTCCGTGTCCTGTCCCGTGTCCCTGTCCCATGTCACTGTCCCGTGTCACTGTCCCATGTCACTGCTCTGTGTCACTGTCCCGTGTCACTGTCCTTGTGTCACTGCTCTGTGTCACTGTCACTGTCCCGTGTCACTGTCCATGTCCCCTGTGTCACTGTTCTGTGTCCCTGTTCCATGTCCCTGTTCCATGTCACTGCTCTGTGTCACTGTCCCGTGTCACTGTCCCGTGTCACTGTTTGTGTCCCTGTTTCCATGTCACTGCTCTGTGTCACTGTCCCGTGTCACTGTCCCTGTCACTGCTCTGTGTCACTGCTTCCGTGTCCCTGTCCCGTGTCCTGTTCCCGTGTCACTGTCCCGTGTCACTGTCCCGTGTCACTGTCCATGTCACTGCTTCTGTGTCACTGTCCCGTGTCACTGTCCTGTGTCACTGCTGCTGTGTCACTGTCACTGTCCCCGTGTCACTGTCCCATGTCCTTGTCACTGTTCTGTGTCCCTGTTCCATGTGCCTGTTCCATGTCACTGCTCTGTGTCCACTGTCCCGTGTCACTGTCCCGTGTCCACTGCTCTGTGTCCACTGCTCCGTGTCCCTGTCCCGTGTCCCTGTCCCGTGTCACTGTCCTTTGTTCACTGTCCCGGCCCGTGTCACTGTCTGTTCACTCCGTGTCCCTGTCCCTGTCACTGCTCTGTGTCACTGTCCCGTGTCACTGTCCCCGTGCTCCTCAGCACCCACGTGGCAGCAGGGGGGATGCTGTTGGACAAGGGGTGTTGAGGGAGGCAGGGAGAAGAAACGCTGCTGTGGATGGCAGGAGGTGAAGGAGGGTGGGATGGGAAGGACCAAGCCTGGCTTTGGCTGCTGGCTCCATGCTGTGCTCGTTCAAGCAGGGGATCTCCATTTGAGCCTGGGACAGGCCAGTTGGAACTCTGCTCTCTTGGGGAGGAGCTCCAGCCCCAGCCCTGATCCACAGCAGTGCTCAGCTGGCCCTTGGCCATGTCCCTCTGGTCCTCCTTGGAGTTGGGTGAGCTGAGAGCCTGCAGCACCCCAGACTGGGCTGGGGCAGTGAACTGGAACAGGATAAGTGGTCACGAGGGGCATGAATCTATTTTTTTATACACTACTACTTAAACTTCCATTCATTCAGCTAAAGGTGCTATTTAATACCCCATGTTAGTTACCAGTGTAAGAAATGTCCACATGAGGGCTTTCAGGGTGTTCACTAAATTGGTTTGAAGCCTCAAGTAGGAAGTGGTGCAATTTAGGGGAAAAGGCAAGGTCTTCGTCTCATTTTCATAAAGTAATAGTGCTAAAATGGAGCGAATCTCTTCTGAGTTTGGGAATAGTTGGACAGAGCTGAGCCCCTCTGCTCTGGAGGCAGGCTGGGAGAGCTGGGGGTGCTCCCCTGGAGAGGAGAAGGCTCCAGGCAGAGCTCAGAGCCCTTGCAGGGCCTGAAGGGGCTCCAGGAGAGCTGCAGAGGGACTGGGGACAAGGATGGAGGGACAGGAGCCAGGGAATGGCTCCCAGTGCCAGAGGAATGGCAGGGCTGGATGGGATCTTGGCAATTGGGAATTGTTCCCTGGCAGGGTGGGCAGGGGCTGGGCTGGAATTGCCAGAGCAGCTGTGGCTGCCCCTGGAGCCCTGGCAGTGCCCAAGGCCAGGCTGGACATTGGGACAGTGGGAGGTGTCACTGCCATGGCAGGGCATGGATTGAGATGGGCTTTCAGGTCCTTCCAATCCAAACCATTCTATGATTCCAGGATTTGGGGGGATTGTGTATCATGGATTGGATTCCCTGGGAGGAGTCTTGTGTCCTAGTGCTGCACACAGGGTTCAGTGGGGAGAGGGGAGGATCAGGGATAAGAATCTGAAGGAAGAGCTGCTTTTTCTGGAGTCTCCAGTCTCTTCCAGCCCTTTCCCACAGCAGTCTGTGCATTCTTTTTATTGGCCCCATTAAAGGCAGTTGTCTGTGCAGGGATTGATTTCGGAGGAGCACGGAGTTAATTCATTCCCCAAATGAAAGGCTCTGTGTACATAAACCAGTCTGTGTCTCCATTCCTCTGGATAGGTGAGCCTGAGTCTCTCAGCCCATTTCCTCTCGGCTCTGCAGCCCTCACCGGGGCCATCCTTCTCCTGCATGGAGATTCAAGGATAAAACGACAGATGTCTTTCATTAAACATCTCCGGAACGAGCTGTTCAGCAGGCAATATGTATGCAGACACTATCAATATTTCATAAAGCCGTAATAGATGTTATCATAGATCCTCCATCCCATATTTATTGCACCATAATCACCGATCCATTGCACCAGGGCTCTCCATCCACCTCCCCTGCCTGTCCCCACTCAGACACGCTCCCAGGTACACGGGGCTGCAGTGAAGTGCAAACCTGGTGCCACAATAAATCTGAAGGAGTTTGAAGTTGTTTGTTACTTCAGGCACTTTCAGGCCCGACGATAATGAAACAAATCTGTTTGCAGAAGGCGTTTTTATGGAAGGGTTTCAAAGTGAGTTGGCTCAGTGTAAATCTCGGGGTTGAGGCCATTAGGAAGCATTTAAGCTGCAGAGGCAGCAAGGCTGTGTCTCCAAGTCCGGGGGTGTTGGAAAGTTAAAGCCTAAAATTAACAACATGGAAAATATGAATCCTTTTGGGAGTCTGCTGCTGGGAAGGAGAGACCTGAGTGCAGCTGGAGCTGGACCCTTCCCACCCTGTCCCCACCAGCATCTGAATGAGGTTCCTGAGCAACTGCTGCTGCCAGGGGAGCTCTGCAGGGAAAGAATTGGGCCTGGAAGGTTTATAGCTGGGATTTTCAAAGGAGCCTAATGGATGGAATTTTGCAGTTATGTCGCTCAGGGGTCAGACCCCTGGGTGTGCCAATCCTTTGTGCCCTCCCAGCCCAGCAGTCTCAGGCTCATCAGTCACCTCTACACTGGTTCTTATGTCGGCCAAACTTCTCAAAAGCATTTGGCTTCATGTCATAGGACAATCCTAATGGATAAAGTGAGGCCATCCAAAATCAACATGGTGCATATCAAATAAATGGGGTTTGTAATTGGTTTCCAAATGGAGTCTTAAAAGGAGATTCCAGGCAAAGAGCTTTTTTTCTCATGGAGACCTGAAATGGCTGGTCTTGACCCCATCCCATTTAATGGCCCCAGGAAGAAGCCAGGGGGAGAAAAGAGAAGAAGCTGTAAAATCTTCATGGATAAATGTTGGAGTGACACAAAGACTGGGGAGGAAAAGGGGCTCTCTCAGAGCCCCGTTAATGACACTGAGTAAACACAGTATTTGATACGGCCAAATGCCAGATAATTCATCTCCCTGAGCTGAGGCTACAGAAAGGTCAGGTAGGGGGGCCACTGCTGGTCCTAGGACGGGTGGAGGCACCTCCAGAGCAGGAGTTATTCACTGGACCTTAGATAACCCTGGGAGTGGGATGGATTTCTTCTGGGAAATGCCTGTTTCTGTTTCTCTCTAGCGACACAGCTTGGATGAGCAGCTCACACAACTCCCACATGGTTAAATCTGGGGAAGGATGTCCTGCTGTGGAGCCAGGGAATGCAGAGGATCATTGCAGGACTGGGTAACTGATGGTCCAGGAAAGCCCTGGGGACAGAAGGTCCCTGATGAGCAACTTGTGATCCACCAGCCAGTTCTGCACAGGAAGGCTGGGATGAACCTGAGCTTGGCTCAGGATCCCCGGTTCCAAAAGGGCACGGAAACCTTGGGGGAGATTCAAAGAAGAGCTAGAAAAACACTAATGAATAGGAAATGACACCTTTAGGAGGGAAAATCAAGGAGTGTGATGGTTTAATTCAACAAAGCAAGAGCAGTATCTGGCTGATGGCCTCATTACACCTGCAGGCAGGAGGAAAATCCTTGCCCAAATCTTCCCATGCTGGCAGGGAGAGGCTGCAGGAGCAGCAGTGCCTGGGGAGCTCTGCCAGCACAGCCCAGCCCAGGAGCAGGGTGGTGTTTTTAACAGCAAAGGGGTTTTTGTCCAGTTGTATTTCTGGATTTCTCATCACTGTGTGTTTTTGAGGCAATTAACTCAAACCCATCCTTTTGCAGGGGTTTATGATGCATCATTCTTTGTTTCTCACAGGGGTTTAAACAGGGTCATGAACTGTGGAAAATGGCTGAGAAACACCTACTTTACAGAAACTTTATCATCTCTTCAGGCCCTTGGGGCCCTGACAGGGAAGCAAACCATAAGGAATGTGCACATGGGTGTGCAGGGGGAGGGATGAGCTTGTAGGATGTGTGAAAAATATTACCCTTAATGCTCACAACAGCCTTGAAATTTCGAGTCTGAGATAGAGATGAGCTTCTCTTTCAAAGTGAGGTGTCCATGAAGACACTGGGTGCCGTGGGGTTACCCTGGGTTGTGGGGAGCTGGGAGAGGCTCTAAGTGCTGGGGAAGGGGAGGTCTGGGCTGTGGTCTGGGTGGGGCAGAGCCCAGGCAAGGTGGGACTGAGGAACTCCTCGTGCCTCACTCCATTACATCCCTTTAAAACAACACCCTGGAGACAGGCATCACCTCGGTAAACAAATGGGATTTTAGCTTTGATTCCCCATAAATCACCAGAACTGTTTCCACTGTGGAGAGCAGAGTGTAATGAGCTAGTTCGTGGGGCATGCAAGGAACATTTTTATTTTACTCTTTTGAGCCCTGTGAGCCCCCGGGTTTGACTTTGAATTTCTGTGAAACAGAAAACATTTGCTGATGTAGAGGGGTCTGAAATAAGCAGGCAAGCTTGGGGGCTGCTGACACTTAAATAAATCCCAATGTCCTGGTATTTGGTTAAACTTGAATCTGAATATTTGTGTATATTTTTTACAACAATTACTTGCCTCAGGGAGCAATTTGCAGAGCTGAAACAATCCAAGACTTTTTTTTTTTCTTTTCCTGCCTGGTATTTCCACCCTGCAGGAAGTGCAAAGCCTTGAGAAGACTGGATCCTGCAAT
The DNA here is from genome assembly GCA_002167245.1 of Sporophila hypoxantha. Taxonomy (NCBI): domain Eukaryota; kingdom Metazoa; phylum Chordata; class Aves; order Passeriformes; family Thraupidae; genus Sporophila; species Sporophila hypoxantha. The sequence continues at coordinate 1,068,898 of NDFG01000063.1, read as the reverse complement.
ATTTTTGCCGTTGCAAATAGTTCCCAGATGCACAGAGCACAAGCTATGAAAAATGTACAGAGCAAGCCCTGAGTGTGCCCCAGCTCCTGAAATGCCCACCAGGGAGCTGAGAGTGGACCATTCATCCCATGGATAAAACCTCCATGGGGCCCAGCTGGGAGCACAGTGCCTGAGGTATTCTGGCAGAACCCCCGTTTTTCCCAAACATCGCCCGCTCAAGGGGGAAGGAGCACCTTGGCTCCTGTGAGCTGAATTTCAGATTTCTGAGGAAACCTGGCTTCCTGACAACTTGGCTTCGAGTGCTTATTATATGTAACACATAACCTCTTTAATATTACACATGGTATGTTTAACTGCTTAATTTACTCCGGGAAGTATTGCCAAGTGCAGCTATTCTGTTGACATATCATTTGCATGATAAACTGGTGTATTTTAAGCCACAAATAGGATGTGTCTGTGAACTATCTGTCTGCACTTTTACAAGCTACAGCACTACAGCAGCTCCTTGAATCTGAGAATGGAGCCCCACATTGTGCCTGGGGAGGGAATGAACGATTCTTTCTTCCAGAAGAGAGCAGAGACTCCTAGCTGGTCTCCATCAGGGAGCCAGATCGGGTAGGTCTGACTAAATCCTTGGGTAGACATTTGCTTTGGATAAAAAAAATGGCTTTTATCCCCCTTCAGAGCCCTATTCCAGTTTGGCTAAGATTGGAAATGATGTTTCTATTGCCTAAACAAAGCTGTTCCCTGCTGTTTGCCCAAGCCCCAGGAAATGTCCCTGCAAGGACCTGCGGCTGGTGCCTCTGACCTGGGCAGACCTGCAGGGGCATTGCACAGGTCCAGCCAGCCTCTCCTGGAGATCATGGCATCAGGATGGGCTGTGTTGGAAGGGACCTCAGAGCTGTTGTCCCACCCCTGCCATGGCAGGGCCACCTCCCACTGTCCCAGGCTGCTCCCAGCCCCAGTGYCCAGCCTGGCCTTGGGCACTGCCAGGGCTCCAGGGGCAGCCCCAGCTGCTCTGGGCAGCCTGTGCCAYGTTCCCATCTATCCCTCGTCCTCCCCAGACTCTTTCCTTCTCTCCATCCATCTGCGGGTCTGTCTGTACCCTCTCTCATTTCTCAGAGCTGGCAGAGCCTGCCCTGGTGTTCCTCAGCTGCTCCCTCAGCGCCCCATGGGCAGTGCCACCTCCAGCTGTGTCACACCAGCCTGGCGGTCACACAGTGCCCCAAGGGGCTCCGAGGCCTTTGGGCACTCCAGGCTGACATCTCAAAGTCTAATTTGACATGTTTCCAGCAGGGGAAGCATTTATTACTTTAGACAAGTTGATGCAGCTCCCAGGTTGGGAATTGCACTTATTTGCCATAATAATGGTGTAAAGTCCTCTTCCTTTTATTGTGTTATCTCCCTTTAATCACGCAGAGACGCTCCCCAGTCATTTTAATCAAAGGCTCAAGCATCACTTATCTGAAGACTAATGACTCAACTCCAGGAGAGGAGAAACTTTGAAGAGCTTCAGTTGAGCTGGGAGGAGCAAAAAAAAAAAAGAGAATTTATTTGAAACTTTTCCCCCTTTTTTAACATATGTGGTTATTTCCCCTTATTTTAGGTGGAGATTTTTTTGTGTCTGGGAGCAAGGGCAAACCAAATCTTGCTGCTTTTCCTGAACATGGAGCACTTAGGAATGTGGCTCAGGAAATGGGACACACTTTCACGTGAAGGATTTTTCCATTGGAAAAAAGATTGGGTGGTCAAAACTGTTCTTATCTATAGAGAAAAGTGCCAGATTTCCTGAATCTTTTTCCTTGTTTGACAAGAAGATTTGACAGATATTTATCTTGGAATGAGCACTTTTACCTTCAAATGCAGTTTCTAACGAGAAAAGATATTTTTGGCTGAAACCAGAAAGTCTTGTGAAAGCCCTCAAAACTTGTAAAATTCCCTCAAAGAGCGTAGAAAAGGAATTCAGGTGAGGTTTGTAAATGGAAGTTTTCAGGGGAGGATTTCTGCTATTTTCATAGAAATAAATGATTGTCTAAGTTGGAATTAGGCTGCATTGCCTTGGATTTCTTCATGGACAAATCCCCTGGATCTCCTGGATCAGAGAGCATCTCCTTCCAGCTGGCACGAAGGCTCTGCTGGGAATTTGCTCTGGTACAGCTCTCTGGAGGTCAAGATTGTCCAAAGGAGATGCCCAGTTTGCCATGAAGTGTTTCCAGCTGCCAGGACCTGGCAGGGCTCCAGCAGCCTGGCCAGTTTGGGGTGCCTTGGCTGCAGCAAGCCAAAGGGACTCCTCCAAAATTGCAAGTGCTCCTTGAGTGCCTTCCTGGGCAGAGCAGAGTTTCCTGCTGGCAGCAAGCATGTCACCCCTGCCCTCCAGCAGGGAAATCAGTGCATGGGATCAGGGAACAGAGGATCAAMATGCTGGAAGGGAACTGGACATTTCCGAGGCTCTGTGGAAGCCAAAGTGGAGATCCCAAGGCTTTGGGGGGTTGGTTTGGCTGCCACATTGTCCCTGCAGGGCCTCCTGCCTGAGAGCCCAGATCTGCCCATGGGGATTTTCTGGAAGTCATTTCCTGCAGCTGTGCCCAACCACAGCAGAATTCCCATCCAGGGGCACTCGGGGCTCTGTGGGAAGCAGGAATGAGCATTCATCCTTTGCCAGGCTGCTCCTGAGAGCCATGGTTCTCAGACTTGCTCTGCTGGGAGACCTCCTGAGCAAGAGCTGGACGGAAATCCTGCTCAGGACACAGTGCTCAAGGCCAAAACTCCTGAGATGTCACTGCTGCAGCTTCGGTGGCTTCTTCCAGAGGTTCCTTCCTCTTGGTTCCTTTCTCTGGGAGAACAGGGACTGCTCTTCCTTTCACCCTGGAGCTCTTGCTTTGGGCACAGGGGGGAAGAAATAAGAGAGAAGCTGAAAAAGATCAAGTTTTGTGGTGTTTTTAGGCATTTCCAGCAGGCACTGGGCTCATTTGTGTGTCATCATCTTGTGCCACTGCTGGGCCTGCTGGAGCAGAGCCTGAGCCTCCCTGCAGATACAYTGACAGATCCTGCCCTTTGTTCAGCAGTGACACTGATGGGGTGACATTATGGGATGTGCCCCAGGCATTACATTCACCCCTCTGAGGCTGTGTTTGTGCCAGGGCCTCACAGCAGGGTACCCAGGGCCCAGGACAAGGGGGATTCCCTTCAAAGCCACACCCGAGCCAGGGTTACCTTAAGAAGTGCTTTCAATAAGTCTGTAACTGGTCTGGGAGTGCCTGTGTGCCTTTGCAGTGGTGCCTGTCCCTATTTCCCTGTGGGTTTGCAATGGGGTCTGTCCCTATTTCCCTGTGGGTTTGCAGTGGGGTCTGTCCCTATTTCACTGTGGGTTTGCAATAGGGTCTGTCCCTATTTCCCTGTGGGTTTGCAGTGGGGTCTGTCCCTATTTCACTGTGGGTTTGCAATAGGGTCTGTCCCTTTTTTCCTGTGGGTTTGCAATGGGGTCTGTCCCTATTTCACTGTGGGTTTACAATGGGGTCTGTCCCTATTTCCCTGTGGGTTTGCAGTGGGGTCTGTCCCTATTTCCCTGTGGGTTTGCAGTGGGGTCTGTCCCTATTTCACTTGGTTTCAGTGGTCTCCCTTTCAGTAGTGGTGCAGTGTGTCTTCCCTATTTCACTCTGGTTGCAGGTTCTGCCCATATTTCACTCTGGTTTGCACGTGGGGTCATTCCCATTTCAAACGAACCTCCGATCCCGGGTTTGCAATCCCCCTCTCTCGGTTTCATGCTGCAGTGAGAAGCTCTCACTTCACATCTTGGTGCTCCCTACTTCAGCCTGGGGGTTCCCATCTCCTCTCCAGGAGTTTCTGCAGTTCAGGAGGTGATTTAGGGCTGCTGGCAAGTCAGAACCAGTGGGAGCTGCTGGGATGGAGATGGGGCTGGCTGATTTGCCATCCTGATAAGCAGGAGCCAAGCGCACCCAGCAAGGCCAGATGGCTGCGGCATTTTTTGTCACCGTGGATCTCAGAGCAGATGGATGCTACATAAACATCTCACAACCRTGGTTATTATTGATGCAACTACTATTAATACTATGTGTAAGTGTTCTGTGAACCCAAACACAGAGCTGGGGTAAGGAACACAAAGCAGAGTTAGTGTGATTGCTGGGCTGCTAATTAAAGGTAGCTATCAGTAACACTATCTGCCATTACAGCTAATGATGCAATGGCAACACATCTTCATTTCCAAGGGAGAGGGTTGGGGTGATGAGTCAGAGTCCAGGGAAAGCTGAGGGAGCTGAAGAGGACGCCCAGCTTCAAAGAAAATTGTCTCAGGAGACAAAAAACCAGTGACATTAATGAATTATGGGTCTTGGGAGAAGCACTTTGGGCCTCTAGCTGTTTTGGGGCATCTCAGCTCTGTGTCTGACTCAGGCTTTGCATCTTTCTGGGCTCTGAATTCAAGGTGGTTGGAGCATCTGGGCCAGGGCATTTTGAACTGCATGGTTTGTGCCTTAGAGCCAAAGGAGAAGCTTTAATTGTGGGATCTCAGACCTGCTACTTTCCTGCTCTCTCAYTGCAACTCTGCTCCTGACCTGCTGTGTGTCTTTCCAGAAATCTGTGCCTCCATCTGTCTTGTCTATTTTTACTGCAGGGCTTTTTGGGCAGGGACTTGGCTATGTGTCTGTGCAGCTCAGAGCACAAGAAGGGGCTGGGGCTGGTGGTCAGGACCTCTGGATCCTGGGACAACGCTGGTCAGGAGTGGCTGGAAATGCTGGGCAGGAGTGACTGGAGATGGTCAGGAGTGGCTGGAGGTGCTGGTCAGGAGTGGCTGGAGGTGCTGGTCAGGAGTGACTGGGGATGCTGGTCAGGAGTGACTGGAGATGGTCAGGAGTCATTGGAGATGGTCAGGAGTGACTGGAGGTGGTCAGGAGTCACTGGGGATGCTGGTCAGGAGTCACTGGGGATGCTGGTTGGAGCTCAGGGTGCTCCAGGGGCAGGATTTGTGTGTCCTGACCTGAGACTGGCTCGTGTTCAAGCCTTTCCACAGCCTGCTGTTTCCCTTTGAGCTGGTGCAGCATGAGATGATTTGTTTGGGTTTTTTCTACAGTAAGGATTATGGAGAGMGGTGGAGGTGTATAAACGTGTTTGACTTTCCTGTGTCTGTGTCAGAGTGAGTGAAGCTTACCCAGAATCTGGCTCTGAGAGAAGGGCCCATTTCCCCCTCCGGGTGTAAAAGGAATACTCTCAGTTTGGAAGCCCCTAAATCTTCCCAGTATTCAGTTCCCTTCCCTGGAAGGTTGTGCTGCCCTGGGAGAGCTGGAAGGAGGAGCTGTCATCCCTGAGGTATTCAGAGGCTGCCTGAACAAAGTCCTGGGATAACAGTGAAGTCTTCTCAGGAGGGCTAGAGACCTCCAGAGGTCCTTTAAACCCCAAATTCTCTGCCATTTGTAAAAACCCCTTTATGTACATACCTGAATCTTAGATCATTTACATACCTAAAAAAATCAGGCCTAGATATTTCTRCTCCAAAAAATTCTCTTTGAAAAACCTGAGCTGCCCTGGGAATGGCTTTAGAAAATATTTCCCATCTGTCTCTGTCGAACACAATGAGGGAGTCAGTGGTTCCTGCCTGATACAACAACATGGAAAGATTCATGGTATGTGTTTTACCCCCCAAAGAATTTCTTGGCTTCCCAGTGCTTTGTTAATGTGCATTGATTATGTTTACTGCGCCGTTAGAAAGTCATTTAGGGATTTATTGGGCTGGCTTTAAATACTGAAAGTGAGTTATTACCCTGACCCACTTGTGCCTGAGCCTAAAGCGAGTAAAGGAGGGTGAGACCAAATTTGCTCCAGTGGTGAAAACCCTCCCAGGAAACTCAGTTTTGAGGACAACAAATGAAAAAGGGCCTGTAAAGGCACATCACTGCAAGTGGAATGCCTTAAATCCCTCTCCCATCCCCCTCAATCAGAGATAATAACAGGATAGCAACAGGAATTCCGACTGGATGGTGTGAGAGCTGGAGAACAAATCCAGCCACGCAGGCACAGCCTGGCTCTCCCTGCCAGCGAGGGAGCGAGGGATTGCTCACTGAGGGTTTCCACTGGAGATCAATGGGACTTGGCTCCCTGCCTCCTGTCAGAAATCTGAACGTCTCTCCTCAGATCCAGACGATTATGGGTGAGACATGTTGGCAGTTTCCCTTCAAACAGAAGGGAGATGATGGAGTTTTTCTTAGAATTTAAGATTTGGCTCAACAGGAATCACAGGATGGGCCATTAGCCAAGGAAAATGTGAACCCACTCTGGAAGGACCATTCATGTTTTTGTGGGTTTTTAAAATTGCATTGCTTCAAGGCCATGCTGATAACAGCAACAATAATGATGGTAAGACCCTGAGATGTGCACRGCCAGTTTGGTTCCTCCCAGCTCACAGTCCAAGCTGGGATGTTTGGCTCCTCCTCTGACACCTCCCAGTGGTCCAGGGATTACCTGTGGTTGTGCTCTGAACACAATCCAACCTTAACATTTCCATTTGCTTCTACATTCAGAATTGCTGGGTTTGGAGCAGGTGGAGTCCCCATTTTTCACTGGAGGATCTCTCCACCAAGATGTGGCTGGGGCTGTGTGTTCTGTCCCCAGCTGTCAGAGCTTGGGCAGCTCTCTGCTTGTTCTTGGGGGCGTTTTTCTTGATCTCTCCCACAGCAATCCTCCCATGCGAGGAGATACTCTGCTGTCCATGGCCAGCTGAGTGTCCTGGGCAGGGCTGATCCACATTCCAGCATCCATGGGGAAGATGCTCGGCCCAGGGGAGGAGCCAAGGCATTCCTACCTGGATCCAATCTGAGCCTGGAAGCAAGCACAGCAGCCTTTGCCCCTGCATTGGCCAGACGGAAGCAGCTTTTCTGCTGGCCCTGCATTGCCAGAGGGAGCACCAGGCCCCATCTCCACAGCCCTGGAAGGCTTGCAGAGGAAAACTCCCCCTGGTGCAGGATCCTGCTGCGGCAGCAGAAGCAGCAGCTGGCACTGGCAGGAGGGCTGAGCCCCCATGGGATGGGGCTGTGCCACCCCCTGACCCACAGCGTGCCAGGGCCTGCTCTCACTCTGGCAGGCTTTGTTTTGTATTACTGCATTTTTAAATATTAAAAAAAAATCCTAATAAAAAACTTTTATTCCTGCTCCCATATCTTTGCCTGAGAGCCCCTTAATTCAAATTTAAATAATTTCAAAATTACAATAATTCAGAGGGAGGGGGTTTACATTTTCCATTTCAAGGGAGGCTCTGCCTTCCTCAGCAGACACCTGGCTTTTCAAACCAAGACAATGTGGCAAGAAATCCTGCAAACCTGGCCAGGCTGAGCTGAGCTCAGCAAGTCCAGCACTGTCAGGGATTGCTTGGATGGTGCCTCAGTCCCTGAGCCAGTGCAGGTTTGGTGGCAGCTCTGCTGTAATCAGGCCAGCTGAGGGTCTGCTCTGAATTACAGCACTTGGCTACAGCCCCCTTTTTCCACCAGTGAGCTTGGAAGTGCTCCTGCTTTGCCATCCAAAATGCACTTTTTTGCCAGGAGAAAACTCTCCACAAAGGATTCAGGGAAGTCTTGCAGCCCCATTGCTCTGGGCTGCAGGGATTGCCCTTAGTGCCTCACCCCACAGACACCTGGGCTGCCTCCAGGAACGAGGGGAACCAAAGCAGACTCGCAGGAAAAGCACAAGGCAAGTCTAATTGAGCTTTTCCAATGAAAAACAAACAAAAAAAGAAGCAGAAAAAGAAGAAAATAATCTAAACTTCAGTAAAGAAGTTTATGCCAAGCCAGCAGTGTGAGAGGAAGGCCTGAACTTTAAGAGCTCTGGACCCCTCAGGTCTCTTTACTTGAGGTCCTGCAGAAGCAGCACCCCTGGCCCCAGCTCGGGGTGGTTTTGGGCACCGTTGGAGCAGGTCTGACCTGAAATAAATAGAGCAGGAGATCTTTCTCCTTTTAAATGCCTTTATTAAAAATCAGCTTGGGTGGGGAGAACTGACGGGTCGCACACATGCCGCTGCTCCTCCCAGGAATGGCACGGAGGGGGAGGAAGAGTGCAGCTGTGTCTGCTGGTCTGTGGGCAGAGCTGGGGCTYCCGTCCTCACGAGAGCAGCAGGAGATTCCCTCCTTTTCGGTTTGACATTCGAGGTCCTCTTTCTAGCCGACGTCTTTTTACGTTAAGTGGACACTGGAGTCTGTTCCTCACCTCTAGACATCACTTAGATCTCTTAATTCCATGGTGGATTGTTGTTTTAGGGATTTTTCCTGCTAGATTTGGTGAGGGGTTCCTCATTTGCATGCCAACCCCAATGTCACCTCCTCCTCACAGTCCTGGGTGCCATTTTCCAGGAAGCAGCAGGGGGATACTCAACAAAGGGGGATTTCTAACCATCAACCACAGGTAATTAAAGAAAAACTATTAACAACAGGTGATTACATCATGAAATTATTAACAACAAATAGTTAAAACTCCAACTTTGCAGCAATTGGTTTAACCTATTAACTCTGCAACTTTTTTTTWAAAAAATGGACAACTTTTCTACTCATAACATGACCCACCACTGGGAAGGCAGCAGCCACTCCTGTCACCTTGCAAGAATCTGAGGAGGAAAAGGAGTTCCTTGCTCGAGGGATGAGCTCAGGATGGCTGTGAGGAAAAGGGGCTTGCTGATGATGAATCAGCTTTCAGCCTTTCACAGGGGCCTACGCTGCAGGCTGGTGCTTCCTGAGGCAAAAGCTGTGGCTGTGCACAGAGGTTCCCACCCCTCCTTCCATCCCGTCTGAGCCAACAACCCCTCCTGGAGGGACAGAAGGAGGGGCAGCACCGGGTTTACCAGGGTGTGCTGAGCTCAGGGAGGCTCTGGGCCAGGCTCTGCTGAGCTGCTGGAGTTCAGCATGGCCCCATCAGTGTCAGGGGCACAGCCTGGAGGGGCAGCCCTGGGCACTGCAGCTCCCCAGGCTCTGCTCGGGCACCAGCAGTGAGCTCCGCATGTCTGCAGCTGGGAATTCTGCACCTGCTCTGGTGCATGAGGCTCAGGGCTGAATTTTGGAGTGAGGACACCTTAAAACAGATGCTGCCATCTGGGGATGACCATGGGATACATTGGATTTGACCAAGATTTTTCCTGGCAAACATCCTTGCTCTACTGAGTTTCTGTAAAACTGGAGATTTCTGAAAAATATCTCCTGCAAGTGTTTGAAGTGTACATTTCTTTAGGGAAGTAAGAACAAAATACTTCCCTCCAGGCTGATGTTAAACTGTTTTGTCTGAGTTGCCTCAAGTGGAGATTTTGGGGTAAAAATTGTCACCTGAAAGGTTTCTGACAGAAAAATCAGAACAGATTTAGTCAAAGTATTTTGCAAATCCGTGTTGAATTGTGACAATGAACAAAGGAACCTCTGCACAACACCTGATGTTCTGCCTTTCAACAGCTTTAAATTGAAATGAGTCTTAATTCAAAGAACTTCTTTTTTTAGGCACTTAATTCCCTTTCACTCAAAACACACACTTGTATTAAAGGAAAAGATTTTCAGCCTAAAGAATAGATTTTATTCCTGTCAAAATGCTTTTTTCCTGATTATTTGTATTTTCTGCAGCCAAATGAGAATTCAGGTGTTTGTGTGCCCCAAGGGAGATGCTCAGAACCACAATGTTCTCAAGGAAGGTTGGATCATTTTTCCTCTGTGGCTCCTGCGATGCCACCCCTAGCCTTGGTGGCTGTCCCCCAGCAGTGTGGGCAGAGGCAGGTTGATGCTGTGCCAAAAGGAGTTGTTTTGACACATCCAAATGGAAATTGCACGTGATTCTGGTTCTCCCRTTATTTTTTCCCCTATGTGTTTTGAATTTTTCATCCTTCTTTGGGATGAGCAGATGCCAAACCAGCAGTTTGGGKTTTTTTTTCTGCTCCTGCCTCTCTGAGGCACTGTGAGGATGCTCTGCCCTGCTCCCTGTGCCCCCCACACTCGGGGCAGTGACACCATTGCTGCTCCCAGGAGGTCTTTTCCACACAGCCTGGAGATCTCCTGCTCTTCCCTCATTTATGGAAGGCAGATGCTCTGCAGGCTTCTCCAGCCCAGGGCTGGCAGCTCAGCCTGCCAGGGCCGCCCCACTGGCACCTGCTCCCAGCTCAGCTGCCACACCTGGAAATGGGGGCAGGCACTGCCCGAGCAAACCCTGCTGCACGGCCAGCAGGGGAAGGGGATGAAGCACTCGACAGGTCTTCCTCATGTGGCTTGAACTGGTCCGTCCCCATGGCAGGGGGGGCACAAAAAGAGGCTGAGAAAGGGGGGGCTGTCCAGCCTGGAGAAGAGAAGGTTGTGTGGAGACCTCAGAGCCCCTTCCAGGATCTGAAGGGGTTTCTGGGAAGCTGGAGAGGGACTGTTCATCAGGAACTGGAGTGACAGGACAGGGGAGAAGGGGTTCAGACCGACAGGGGAAGTTTAGGTTAGAAGTTCTTCCCTGTGAGGGTGGGCAGGCCCTGGCACAGGGTGCCCAGAGCAGCTGTGGCTGCCCCTGGAGCCCTGGCAGTGCCCAAGGCCAGGCTGGACATTGGGGCTGGGAGCACCTGGCACAGTGGGAGGTGTCCCTGCCATGGCAGAGGTGGCACTGGATGAGCTTTAAGGTCCCTTCCCACCAAACCACTCCTGGATTCTGTGATKCTATGAAAGCCCCCAGCTCACTGCAAACGACAGCCAACTCATTTCTTCTAAAAAACTTTCCACACATTTACCTCTGGCCCCAGTCAAACCCAGACACTTGGAAAGGCCACACTGCAGCATCTCATTCCCCAGATTCATTTCTGTTCCAGCTGGGAGCAGGTAGCCGTGGGCAGGAAGCTGCCTGACCTGGATTTCCACTCTCCCTTGACTGGGGAGTTTTGCTCTGCTGATGCCTAATTGCATCCAGGCCAGCGTTATTGGTGGAGCCGGGCTCCAATCTCAGCTTCTAAATAAAGCTGTTTGCGTGGTGTGGGGGAAGAGGAATGAGTGGCCCCTGCCCCATTAACGCCGCGTTGGGAGCTAATGAGTCCGAGAGGAATCCTGCATTCCAGAGTGGACCTGCTTGGAGCAGTGGTTTATCGAGCTGCATTTCCCCCTCCTCTTTTTAAAGTTACTAAATATTTTATGAACATCTGTAGGGCAAAACATTCTCTTCCCTCTCCACAGCAGCCCTCGATAACTCACTCACTGCTTTTACTGCGCATTAAATTCTTTATGGGTGTAATTGTGAAACCTTCAGAGGTGCTGCCAGGGCACCCTTTGTCAGTGTCCCCTCCGCGCGGTGACAGCCACGCTGGCATCAGCGGCTCGGTGCTGTGCCCCTCCCTTTGTGTCGCAGGTGGCGATGATGGGGACCCGGTTCGGTGCAATCGCAGCCAAATCCCTGCTCTGGGGCAGCGGCAGGGCTGGTCCTGCCCCGCTGCGGGCAGGCAGCGAGAGCCTGGCAGGGACGTGGCTGAGGGCGTGCGCCCGGGAAGGGTTTCCTTTGGAGGGGCAGCGTTACCCGCAGTGATGGATGTGCACAGCCACGGCTCCTGACACATCTGCGGCCGCCAGAGCCCGGGGAGAGCCGGGCTGGGCTGCCTGGGGTGCCTCTGCTGCCTCCTGAACCAGTCCAAAACTGGCAGTGATGTAGAAGGGAGGGAGGCAGGGATTTCTGGTTGTGATCCCCGTGTCTGTGGGGCTGTTCTGCACTCCACAGGGAGCTCTGGGTTCCCTGCTTCGCCTTTGAGGTGTTCATAATCCACTGCTCTGGGATTCGAGGGGAGGGTATGGATGTGTGATGGGGAAATGGACCCGGACAAATGGAAATGCCAACATCTGCCTTTAATTCTGCATGATAACTTGTTTGATTGCTCATGTCTCTCTGATTTCCCTTTCCAGCTTCAGGCATACACAGCAGGCAGGAGCACGCAGGGAAAGAGGAGCTCTGAGGGAATGCTGAGAGAACACAGCAGAGTGCAGAATGGTTTTAAAAATATATAAACAGAGGTATTGACACTGGAAATGTCATCCTAGGAGCTGCTGCACTTCTGTCCAATGCTGAGAGTGACATGGACCAAACCCCACGTCCCACTGCTTCCACAGAGACCCTGCTGGGAAAGGGGAGTCACAAAAGGACCTGAGCCTGCAGGGAAGGGTCCAGGCCCCAACTTGTGGGCTTTGCCTTCTCGTGGCTGCTGTACCCCGAATTTGGCACTGGGAATTTGGTGAGGAAGAGTGTGTGAGCAGAGCTGGGAAAGCCAATTTACTGAGAGGGACCCCGGCTGCTTCTTGTATYTGCCAAAACCTCCCGCAGCACCTCAGGGGAAACACAAGCTTGAAATCTTAATTAAAAAGCAGAAAGCAGGGTTTCATGCAAGGCTGATATTGTGACTCTCTTCCCTTTATGGACAATTCTTATGCAAGCTCCTACTGTGTCTGTGGAATTGCTAATTTAAAGGAAGTTACAGATCTGTGCAGTGCAGGGCCTGTGTCAGCAGTGTTTAACATCAGGAGACCGAGGTGTGTGCTGATCCCTTTCGTTGTTAGGAACTTTCTTTTTATTTCTTGCAATCCTTCCTTTCTTGTCATCCACTCCAGAAAACACCAGAAGGAACATTGCCACCACCTGGGGTGCGTGGAGAAAGCACCAATAAACCAAAATGTCACCGTTCAGCACTAAAACTCTGCTCATGGCCAAACGGTTCCAAGGTCTGGATCAGCAGGGAATGTCACCCATGAACTTCAGTCCTCAATTCCCCTCTGGAAATTTTCAGGGGGAACAGCACAGCGTTCTTGCATGAGCATCTCCAACCATGGAGGCTGAAAACAGGATTTGAGAGACCTGTGGTTTATGTTTTACTTCATCCAGGCCTGATGGAAATTTTGGAAAGCCAGACTGACATTATCTAATCAGAGTCAGTCCATAACCAGCCAGATGGGACAGAGCTGTCCCACCTCCAGCTGAAAATGAACCAAGGACATCAGCCTCTGGAGAGGGTTGGCTTTCTCTTCATGCCTGATTAGGGAAGTACAAGCTCCTCTCCTGAGGCACAACTTTGAAAAATGTAATTTAATTCCTTTTGCTTCTCCATCTTTTTAAGAAAATAATTTATTCTGTCCTGTTAGATCAGCAACTTGATAGTGATGGGAAAACTTATGAGGTCTGAAAGTACAAACCTTTGGGATGGTCCTAATAGGAGCACCTTTACTCAGATTTAGGAGATTTTAGGGAGAGGCTGTACCTTATGGAGATGGATGACTCCAAGGGGATCCATCTGAGGGTCCCTTGGGCACCCGGACTCTGCCCAATACCAGATTTTGGCCAGGCATGACTTGCCCTTCCTGGCAAAGATTTGAGAAAGATTAGAGTCCAGACTGGTGCCAGCAACAGATGAAATGCAAGATAACTTTATCTGTGCCCTTCTGGAGGAAGGATGTTCAGACAATGCCTGATCCAATTGTGAAACTCATGGCAGGGCCAGGGGACACCAAACACAGAGATGGGTTTGGGAAGTCATTAGAGAAATGTAGCCAGGAAAAGGCCATCAAGGGATTTTAAACACAAGTTACACAGAGCTCCATCTGGCTCAGGAAGGCCCTGATCTGCAAAWGCCCAGAACTGGGAATGGTTTATGGCCTGTCCTGTTCCTGTGCCAGCCCTCCAGGAGATTGGCTTTGATGGACTTTTGATCTGATCCAGGAAGTTCTTCTTATACCCTTATCACAAATGGCCGCTGAGAAATGATAAGAGTTTGATCAAAATGGGAGCTGGGAGGAAATTCAGGTTGGATCTGACTTTGTTGCTAGCTCCTTGCAGCAAGGAAAGGTTTGGACACAATTTGGGTCTTTCCCCTTGTCCCAGAGAGATTAAAACTCCATCCCTGTGACGCAGCTGGGAGGACCCAGCCCAGGAGTTTGCAGAGGGTGCAGCTCAGGGCATGGAGGAGAAATCTTTTCCCTTCAGCTTATGGAGACAGTGCTGGGGGGTTTTCTCTGTAAGCTGCTGCTCACAGGGGTCTGGGAGAGCTGGAGCATCTCAGGCTGCCCAGAGAGTGAGAGGACAGGCGTGGGCTGGTGCTGGTGCTCAGCACAGCTGCTCCCAGGCAGAGCAGGCCAGCGAGGAGCTGCTGATGGATGAGTCCATCATCTCACTGAGGCGAGGTTTGTGTCTGCCTTAGGGCTCTGGCTGTAAATGAGCCCCTAATGGATTCTGCTCCTAAAACTTCCCTGTAATACAGAAATAGCTGCATCCCCAGACATGGGAAAGGGSGGCAGAGATGGATACACAGAGGGAAGGGATGCTGGAGCCCTGCAGTGGTTAACAGGGAGACAAAACCCCTCCTGAAGCAGCCGGGATGATGCTGAGACTGGTGAGACACTGGGAAATGGGAGATGTGGCCACCCCCTCCTTCACCCCCAAACTCTGCTTTGCTGCTGTAATAAACACCCCTGAGGCACCAGTGCCTCCCAGACCTCACCCCAAAGGACCACCACACTTGGGATCAGCAATGCACCTTCCCCTGCCCCTATTCCCTGCCCCTGCCACCCTCCCCTTGTTCCCACATCCCTGGAGCTCCCCAGTTTGGCTCAGATATGGAATGGGAGCAGGCGGTGGCTGTGGCACATGGGAGACCCTGTCCTGTTCCAGCCAGGACTGTGCTCCTGGTGCTCCCTCCTGCACATCCACCTCCACGTCCCTCCCTGTTCTCCTGCTGGGTTAAACACAGGCAGACACAGCTCCACTGCTTCTCCGGCTCAGCACGGGAGGACTGGAAATGCTGAACAGCTCTGCACCATTCCTGTGTCTGCAAACAAACAAACGAACGAAGGCATGGCATCTGCTCCGTGGGGATGTCAGCACCTCAAAGCTGTCCTTGATTCTGGAGCTGATGGACAGAGCTGATCCTGACTATGCAAAGGACCAGGTTTGGAGACACTACCACCAGGCTTGGACGAGGCTGCAGCAGAAGGTAGGAGGTGCTGGAAGGCACCTGTGATACTGGAAGGCGGACTTGGATGGTCTTTAAAGGTCTTTTCCAACTCAAATCATTCTTTCATTCTATGATTCTCCCTTATCCTGGTAATGCTGAGGAGCAAAAACCCCAAATCTGTTCAAGTCAAGCAGGAGAGAAATCCAGGAGCTGATTGCAAACCTGGTCTGGGCAAGAGGAAGGGACCCTGTGATGCAGCAGCTCTGGAGTTGCTTCCCAGACCTGCTCCCCTTTCTGTGCTGAAATTTGCCTTTCAAATGCCAACCCCTGCAGGTGCAGCTGCTGCCCCTTGGCTGCTCTGCTGGGCCAGGCTCAGCCCTGGCACTCACCCCGGCCACACCACCCTCCCTTGAGCCAAAACTGGAGTTCAACAGGGAAAAAACTCCTCTGCCTCTCACTGCAGATCACAGGGATGATCTTGGGTCTTGTACAAAGGCTGGCAGGCATTACCTTGCTAGCAATCTTTTTAATCTGCCAGATGATTCCCTTCCCCTTGCCCTCCATCATTTTTACGGCCCCGCAGCGCACGCAGGGCCCGGCGTGTCCCGGCAGGAGGTGGGAACCCAACCCACGAGCGCCTGATTCATCACCGCTAATTCCGTTTGCCATTTGCCATAATAACAATAATCAAAATGAATTAATTCGGTATTAGTGGAGAAGGAACATTGGAACTGCTTGGGAATGGTGCTGCAATCAAATCAGATACGTGCCAATTCAAAGGAAGATCTCTTTATCTCTTTAATAGCTTTTTTACCTGCCTGGGACTGCGGTTTATTCTCAAGGACGGGCTCTTGTATTAATATAACTTACAGCTGTTCTAAAATGTTTTCTATCTGTCACAGCTTGTTCTAAATATTTTAGCAAACATAAAGTGGGCTTCTTCCTTTCATCCTCCCTTGAGATGAGGCAGAAGATGATAAAAACCCTAGTTTTCCCCACAGCAAATGTACCTTTTTATAGCTTATTGGGAATCAGGCAAAATGGATCAATTAGGTGATCGTGTGGAGCAGCTTCTTGTTTATGGGGTGATAACTCCAGGGAGAGAGGAACAAACTCTCTGGGTGTATGGCCAGGGTGTTTATTTAGAAGATGTATTTATACAAGGCTAATAGGAAACACCATCAATTTATTATTTGCACTGGATAAAGGTTAGCCTAATCAAGGACTTATTGAAAATGGTACTTGGGCCAGATTTAGGGTCTTGTCCAAAACTGGTTCTTCCACTTGAGGTTTTCCCAGCTGCACAGTGACCTGTGGAGGTCCCCCCCGGGCTGGGGGAAGGAGGGAGGGGGGATGGGATGCAGGGACTGTCACGTCCCCTGAGATGGGACCTGGAACCTGGCCATGATGGGGGTCAGGGATGAGGATGCTGTGTCTGTCCTGGGCAAGCTGCTGCCTTGGGTGCCTTCAAGCTCTGGTGGCTTTTCCCTGATGCTCCAGGGTGTTTGCGACCAAGCCAGCTGCTGGCGTTCCCCTGTCTTCTCTCACTTTGGGGGTCCTATCTCAGGAGGACGCTGTCCTGGTGACACTGTCCTGGTGACCCTGTCCTGGTAACGCTGTTGTGGTGATGCTGTCCTGGTAATGCTGTCCTGGTGACACTCTCCTGGTGACCCCGTCCTGGTGATGCTGTCCTGGTGACCCTGTCCTGGTGACCCTGTCCTGGTGACACTGTCCTGGTGACGCCAAGCACCCAGCAAGATTCCCCATCACTCAGAGGTGTGAAGTGCTCCTGGAGTGAAAGACTTTACTTCCACCCTGGAGCTTTGCAGGGAGGAGACACCAGGTGGGAAGAAGGGCTCTGACCACGTGAAGATGCCAGAGAATGCAGCACCGCCAAGGACAGCTGAGCCAGATCCCCTCTCTGGGGTGACAAACGTCCTCTGTGGCAGGTGACAAACCCACCTGTGCTCCTGGTTTGCCCCATGCTCTGCAGGAGCCCCTCCAGAGGCTGGCATTAGGTCCCCATGAGCTGGCCTGGAGCGTCTTCCCGGTCCTGAGGCTCCCCATGCCCAGACAGTGACGCAGCTGCTGAAACTCGTCCCATGCAGCCCCGAGCCATTCCTTGCTCTCGTCTCTATTTTCTCCCCGTCATCTGGAGTCGCACATCATGGGTGAAATATGAAAGAAACAAATTAGAATTACCTCGCTGGTGTGACAGCGAGGAGAGCTGCGAATTGGGGAAGCTGAATGGAATGATAAATCCCATCGCTTAAACCGTGTAATGAATTTTCCTGGAGATTTGTCTCAGAGTAAAGAGAGGGAGAGGAGGGGAAAAATATGAAATTCTCCTCGGATTTTGCAGAAGGGTTGCAGGCAGCTCTGACTGAAAAGTGTAAATCTGAAGAGTTCGTGCCTGCAGTGCATCCAAATAAGTTCCCCTTCCTTAATAGTCCTGGGTGCAATTTTCAGTGAAATGTCAAATCTTCTTTTCCTCCACTGGCATTCGGTCTAATAACATTATTTTGTCCAAGAAGCCTGGAGAACTAATGTGTTTCAGGAGTAATTCTGCAGCTAAATATAGGAAAGAGGATTTTTTGCATTACAAGAAAATATTTTTTTGCTGTGAGGGACTTCTGTGGTGGTTGGAACATCTTTTGCCACTGATTCATTGGGTGACCTTGGATAAATCATTGTCCTCTCTGTTCCTGTCTCTCCTTCCCTGTCTGAACTTCTCATGGATTTAGGCTTCAAGGTTTTTGGGGTAGGGACCAATTTTTGTTGGATTTTTAGGATTTCTGAGTCTCTAGGGGTGAGATGCACATGTGAGCACAGCTCCAGCCAGGGAAGGAAAGATACCATGTCACAGAGCCTTTCCTTGGAGGGTGTGCAGGAGAATAGGTAAGAAACATGAAAAAGAGTTTTCCTCAAAAGCAGAGGTCAGGAACCCCCAGACCATGCCYGAAGCTACCTCCCAGTGAGCTCCAAAGAAACACAGATTTAGTGAATGGAAATCCCAAATGTTGACACCGCTTCTCTAAAATACGTGTCCCAAGGCAGGAGTGAAACTATCTGTCTGGAGATGTGTTCTGAGGGCTGCAAACAGGACACCCCAGTGCATTTCTACCAAGGCTGTTCCTGGACCTGGAGGCTGGGAAACAAACCGAGACCTCGCCAACCCTGGGGAGCTCCTGGCAGGATGAAGATCTCAGTTCACAACATGTAACTCAATAAAAATGGGGTCTCCGTGACATCCAGGCTGTTCCATCACTCCCAGTAGCTCTCACCCTCCTTGTCTCACTGGAATATTGAATTTATTTTTTTTAAATCCTTATTTTTTCAAGAGAAGCCCAAAGGAAAAACCCTGCAAGTTGCGTCCTGTGGGAACAGAGCACAGAACATGAACAAGCTACAAATACATGCCAGGAAAAATCCATAAAAAGTAATATTCCCTGAGGTAAAAGGAGAATATTCTCTGTGTTCAGACCATGCTGTCTCACCTCACTGCTGTTTTCATTCACAACAGGGTGTTGGCTGTCCTGGCCATACCCAGCCTGAGGGGGTGTGCAGAGACACAGCAGATTTTAAAAGAATTCTGAGGATTCTCTGCAAAAAGCACATTTTATTATTACAAAAAAAAAAAGCGAAAGATTATTCTTACAAATTAGCCTCTCAGATGACCAGTGCAGCATCACCTGGCCAGGTGTCACCAAAGACAGGAAAGGTTTTCATGTGATTTCTGATTGCAGCATACCCYCCTGCTCTCTCTGCATGAGGGATCTCCTCTTCGATTCTCAGACTGCTCCAGGGCAGGCTCAGGGTGGACACCAGCAGGAATTTCTCCATGGAAAGGGTGGACAGGCTTTGGCAGGGGCTGCCCAGGGAGGTTTGGAGTGCCCATCCCTGGAGGTGTCCCAGGAATTCCTGGAGGTGGCACTCAGGGCTCTGGGCTGGGGACAAGGTGGGCGTCAGGCACAGGTTGGTCTTGGAGGGCTTTTYCAACCTCAATAATTTTGGGATTCTGTGATTCCATCTCCCACCAGATGCCATCTCCCTCTCTGCCCCTGCTCCCAGCCAACACTCCAAGTCCATCCATCATCCATCCATCCATCCATCCATCCATCCATCCATCCATCCATCCATCCATCCATCCATTCCATCATCATCCGCATCCATCCATCCATCCATCCCTGGACAATTTTGGATTTCCTGCACGAGGACATTGGTCACGCTGATTTGGCTGCACAGCCCCAGCCGAGCCCCCTGTGGTTCCAGGGAACATTGCTGGGATCAGCAGCCCTGGCACACCGAGGCACGGGGCCCTGCCAGCTGGGAAATGAACCTTGGCACTCGCAGCAAGCAGGAGGTAATGAAGGAGGTAATGAAGAGCAATAGGAGTTTTAAGCAATTCATTTTCCCACCTCACCCCCCTTCCCACCATGTCTTTTTCCTTTTTCCTTCACCCCTTTCCTTCAAGGCCCAAGGTGAGGCCATGTGCCCATTCCCTGGGAGCCTGGTCAGTGCCCCAGAGCCCTCTGGGGGCAGGACTTGTCCCTGGCCCCCAGCCTGACCTCCCCTGGCACAGCTCCAGCCGTTCCCTCGGGCCCCATAAGCTGGAAGCTGATGTTGGGTCCATCCCACTGGGGAATTTTCTAGAACCTTCTCACAGAAGTCACCCCTGGAGCACCCCCCACCCAAACCCTGCCACCCCCCAGTGCAGCTCTCACCCACCCTTGTGTGATCCTGAGCATTTTCCCTCTGGAAAATGGAACCCACTGGTTTTGCATGGATTGAGCCATGGAACACGAGGGGGATTTGCTTGGGTCCAGCTAGAATTTGCTCTCCCAGGAAAGAGGAAGTGTGGCACGAATGATTGCAGTGCAAGTTACACTTTCCTTTATTTGGGCTTCAGATTATGGAACTAAAATTAAATTTAAACTCTTTGCAGAAAGGTAATTTTTCCTAATCACTCACACTGCTGCACAGATCTCTACAACTTGATTACGTTCTAATTAGATTAATTGGGTGGAGAATATTTTCTTTCTTCAAGAAGATCAACTAGAAACCACAAGCAATTCTATTGACTCTCTGTGTGTGGGTGGGGGAACCCACAAAAAAATAACCCTAACACTCACTCAGAGCTTTAAAATCAAAGCAGAGAATGCCCAGTAATTAAATTGTTAAAGAATTTATAAGGATATCTGGATAAGCTCAGGTGTTGTTTTTCATTCCTTTCCCTCTCTTTCATAATTTTCCCTTGTGTTCTCCCTCTTTTTCTCTGGGCCATAAAATGAGATGTGGAATTCCAATTCCTTCATTGATTTCTGAGATAAAAATTTAAGAAACTCAAGTAACAAAAGGTTGCACTCCCACGTTCTGCATGTGAAATGGATTGCCTTTGTTACAGGGCAGCAAATATTGAACTGGGTAATGCTGTGAGGTCTTTGGTCTGAATACTAATGGTCATTATTTACCAGAAATGAACATGAGCCAGGGAGGTTCAGCACCTCCTGATTGGCTTTGGCATCCCAACAAAGGCACGGAGAGAGGGACAGGGGACATGAAAAGTGGATGCAGAGCTCAATTCCTGTGCCTGGCCCAGCTTTATGAGCCAAGCTGCTGTGAATTAATGCTGAGTAGTTTTCTGCTGGCAGCATCTGGTCACAGCGCACGTGGCTGTTCAAGCAGGCTGGAATGTGCTCGGAGGACGCTGCATTCCTGATGCCCTCACTGCAATCTCTCTTTGCCCTCTCCTTGGGCAGCGCTGCCCTTTGCTGGGCACAGGTCCGAGCTGAGCTGGGAGAATGGGGGCTGTAAATCCCTGCGAGCAGCTCCCGTGTTCCGCGCGGGTGGAAGGTGCTGAGCTGGGCACCCACGGGGGCACCGGGGACGTGGCAGCTGCAAGCTCAGCCTGGAAGCTCCTCAYGGAGCTCTCGGTGCCAGGATGAGGCGTCAGGGCCCGTTAACTTCTGGGAAGGACACGGAGGCTCCTCGATTGCTCTCTGCTGTCTCTTAAAACCCAGTGGTAATTAGAGCAGACAGGAAACTCAGCCACTTGACCTTCAGAGTGCCCAGGGAGGTTGGTTGTAAGGGCACAAATGGGCMAGATTTGTTCTGGAGACTCTCAGGTCAATGCTGCTCTTTTCCAAATTGTCACAGGATCACTGAGGTTGGAAAAGCCCTCCAAGGTCATCGAGTCCCAGCTGTGTCCAATGCCCAGCCCAGGGCGCTGAGTGCCACAAGAAGTTGTTCCTTGGACACCTCCAGGGATGGGCGCTCCAAACCCCCCTGGGCAGCCCCTGCCAAGGCCTGGCCACTCTTTCTATGGGGAAATTCCTGCTGTGCCCACCCTGAGCCCAGCCTGAGGCCGTTCCCTCTGCTCCTGTCCCTGTTCCTGGAGCACAGCCCGACCCCCCCGGCTGTGCCCTCCTGGCAGGAGCTGTGCAGAGCCACAAGGGCCCCCTGAGCCTCCTTTGCTCCAGGCTGAGCCCCTTCCCAGCTCCCTCAGCCTCTCCTGGGGCTCCAGACCCTTCCCAGCTCCCTCAGCCTCTCCTGGGGCTCCAGACCCTTCCCAGCTCCCTCAGGAATTCCCCAGCCCCTTCCCAGCTCCCTCAGCCTCTTCTAGGGCTCCAGACCCTTCCCAGCTCTGTTCCCTTCCCTGGACTCGCTCCAGGGAAGGGAACAGGTCTCAAGGTCCTGTACCCAGGACCGTCCCACACAGATCCTGAGCAAATGCACCTTCCAACATTCAGTGAACAGGAGAATTGTGCCAGCCTGGAGCTGTGTGGGAGGTTGTCACTGCCAAATGACCCCAGGCCCTCTTCCTTGTCCCTCCAGCCCTTTGTTTCCCCATGGGATGTGTGGCAGATTTATGTCTCAGTGGCTCCCGTGGTGTTTGGCTCCTTTGTGCTGAATGCAAAGATTCTGAAATATGAAAAGTGTTTGGATGGGGCAGATAGGCCACCTGCAGATGTCAGCCCCAGGAATGATGACAGGGCCTGGCAGAGCCACAGCGAGTGCTGATATTAATAGCAAGAGATCTATTAAGGGGATTAGACACACGTTTGAACACTTACAACTTTATCTCTTGCTGCTTGTGGCAGGGACTATTTATTTCCCCAACCCAGATGTCTGAAGGGTGATTTGTAGATTGGAGAAGGTGTAGAGAAAGTTTGCACACTTGAATTCTCAAGCCTCTGAGCTTTGGCTGGGGGTGAGGGATGGGGACTTGGCCCTCCTGGGCATCTCCACAGGACTGAGATGTGTCTCCTTCAGTTTTGTCCACACTCTGGAGCCATCCTGGAGAGCTTGAACTGGCTCCTGTCCAGCTCCTGGATGAGAAGGTCCTCTGGGAGCATCCCAGCCATGTCCAGAGCATGGGATTGGGCTGGGGCCACTGCAGAGCACCCTCCCAAACTCTGCTGACATTGGTGCTAATGCAGACACAGCCCAAGACAACCCTGCCTGTATTTCCAAAGGGGAGCTATGTTTGGAGGACCCTCCCTTTCTGGGGAGAAGGTTCTGGGGCAAGGCAGAGGGGTTGCTGCACATTTTGTGTCTGGTTGATCCTCTGGGAAAGCCACACCTGCTGGGGGGAGGCCCTGACATTTTGTCAGCACACCGTGGACAGCTGGAGTGCAGGGATGTGCAGGTACCTCTATCTGTGAGATAAGAATGGCTAATCTGAGCTCTCAGAGGTCTGAGTGCTGGACTTCACAGCTTCACCTGGTTTGGATGTGATTCTGTGTGTGTGGTTTGTGAGATTAAATGAAGAATAAAGCAGAAGATGGAAACCCTGTGCCCAGGACCACCCAGCAGGGCTAGAACACACTCCTGGAGCTGCAGGTCTCTGATGTTTAACTGGATTCCTCCCCAGATCTGAGTCAGGGGGAATGGCAAAGCTCTTCTGGGCTGCTGTCTCTTTGATACAGGTAAATTCTGGGATGTTCACAGGCTCTTGAATCTCCTGGTTCACAGCACAGCCTAAGCAGGTGCTTTTATGTTCCCTGACACTCGTTAGGAAGTTTTAAGAGATTGAAGAGAATGGAAAAATCAGATTTAGTAATTTTTTTACAATATGCCCCTAAAAGGAGCCTCATAAAATATGAATTCCACTGAATGTGCTTGTTTCTAAATTCAGAACATGTGTCCAAGTGAATTTGTAGCTCAGGAAATGAAGGACAAACTGCCTGGGATGGGAGATGAGCAGACAGGCAGCTGCCCTTTCCCTGCCATGCCTGCCGGCCCTCCTGCCTGCCAGGGCATTTCCCAAAATATTTTGCACCCAAGGCACCCCCCTTGCTGTGCAGGACTCCTGCCTCATCCAGCCGGGCGCTCCCACCCTCATCCCCTCATCTTTCATTTGCAGGATTGGTAATAGATGTGGATCTGGGAACAGGGGGATGCCTCAGCCCCTTCCTGAGGCTGTCCTGGGTTTTGCTCCCTGCGATCCCTCCACCTCCAGGGACTGACCTCACTTACACTGCAGGAGGGAAAATTTTCCTGCCCTGCCAAATATTTTAGGTTCAGCAAACCTCCCCTGCCAACCACGATGGGCTGGGAAGAGGAGCTCTCAAAAACCATTTGCAACATAAAAGCTTGGCAGAGTAAATTGCTTTTGATCTGTGCAAATAATTCCCTCGGCAATTTTGGGGAGGTTTTTGTATCCGTTTCTACTGTGTTAACTTTCTGTTTGTAATAATTAATTTCACGATAATCAGCTCGACATTGTGAAACGCAGAATCATTTCAAACCAGAAATGTCTTTTATTTTGCAAATATCAAGGCTGAAACACGAACAAAGACAAAAATGTCCCAGAGGCAGACAGAAAGGAGGGGGTTGGATGCAGCCTCCTCTGCAGAAGTTCAGTTTCACCAAATAGACATTTTCTAAAGCTCCAGTCTTGTGCTGAGGACTTCAGTGGCCTCCAAGTCAATATTGTTTCCTTTAATTTTCTTGGTTTTTAAGGTGTGATAAAGTCTGGCTGCAACCTTTTCAGGGCAGCAGCCCTCAGTGAGCTCCTTTCTCTCTGGAGTGGGAGCAGGGATCCAGGGAGGGAAGAGCAATGGGAACGTTCCCAGCCGTGTGTTCTGAGCCAACCTGAGTTACCCAACATGCCTGGAGAGGGGAGGGAGCTGGGCTTAAATCAGCCCCACCTCCAGGTGTCAGACCCAAATCTCCAGCCCTTCCTCCACTGTGGGGGCTGCTGTTCCCCAGCAATGGATAAGCTGGAGCCATCCCAATGGATGTGATGCCAGGGGAGCTATGGGGCTTTTATGGGATTTTTTGGGCTGGGTCCCTCATGCACCCCCTGCTGAACCCTGCCTGGCTGTTGGAATGCTGCTCATGCCTTCCTGGGGATGATGAAGCTGACATTTAATTGGGGACAGCACCTGGTATTTGCTCCTTCTCAGGCTCTGCTCCTGTCCATTAAAACCATAACGAACCCAAGGAGTGATGCAAGTAATTTTATGGTGCTGAGAAGGGTCAAACACATTTGCTCTTTGATGAGAGGAGCTGTAAAATCCTTAACTGGGAGCTGGATGGATCAGGCTTCCTGAGCATAAACAGGCAGAGGAAAAATGTGGAGATGGTCTGATGGGTCAGTCTGGGAGAAGAGAGATGGATGCATTAAATAAAGATCCACTCAGCCATTTATCCATCTCCTCTCAGTCTTCATCCGGGAGGAGAGCTCGCTCCCCACCGTGGGCAGTGCAGCAGAGCTCAGGAGGCAGGATGGATGGGTGCAGGAGCAGATGGATGGCTGGACAGCTTTTCTCCAATCCATCTCCATCTGTCCTTACACCTCAATCTTTATCTCATCTGGTGATGCACACACATGAGCTGGAGGCCTCAGCGGGGAGATAGACAGGGACTGAGTTTAGGGTGGAGTGGAGAGACCAAGAGGTTTTGTTCAGCCCCAAAAGCTGAGTGTGGAGGGTGACAATGACAGGACACTGTTTTTGCAGCAGCCCTGCCCTGCTCCCTGCGAGGCCACAGCTCTGCCCTGGCCATGCTGAGGGCTCCTGATAACCTTGGCTGTGCTTCCCTGCCTGTCCAAGCTCTGCCTTCAGAGGTGAAACATTTCAGAGCAGGGAAAAAAAACCCCTACAATTAAAAGTATCTTTTGGGTTTTTTTTGTCTTTCCAGCTGCTCATGTCCCCTTTCCTGGGGCCTGAATGCAGCATCATTCAACAGAAAGTTATTGTGAAAGTCACTGTGAAAGCCAAAGCATTGGCTTTTTCTGTGCAAATAACACCAGATTTCAGAGCCTCTGGAATTGCCACATGAATCAAGCTAGACAGATGGAATCTGTGCACCCCACTCCTCCCAGGGGCACACAGGGCCCTGATGTGCCCTGAGATGTCTGCAGCCACCCAAAGGTGATGAGGAGCTGACTGCAAGGGCGAGAGTTCCTCTGCAAGGACCTCAGCTCTGCCTGGTTTTTGGGACGTGGGCAGCCCTGCTCCAGTGATCCAGGAGCTTTGGAACAGTAGGTTCAGCAATGTTTTAGGAGAAAGGATTGAATAATGGAATCATTTGGGTTGGAAAGGCTCCCTGAGATCATCGAGTCCAACCATCACCCAGCACTGCCAAGGTCACCTACACCCAGCTTTTAAACCCCTAGAGGGATGGGGACTCCACCACTGCCCTGGGCAACTGAGCCAGTGCCTGACAATCCTTTCCATGGAGAAATTTTCCTTCAAATCCACCCTGAGCTGCCCTGGCCCAGCCTGAGGCCATTCCCTCTGCTCCTGTCCCTGTTCCTGGAGCACAGCCCGACCCCCCCGGCTGTGCCCTCCTGGCAGGAGCTGTGCAGAGCCACAAGGGCCCCCTGAGCCTCCTTTGCTCCAGGCTGAGCCCCTTCCCAGCTCCCTCAGGAATTCTCCAGTCCTTTCCCTGCTCTGTTCCCTTCCCTGGACTCACTCCAGCCCCTCCGTGTCCTGAGGGACCCAACACGAGTGCACGGTGTAAATGCAGAGACATTTGGGCCCTGAGTGCTCTCCAGGCATCTCCAGCAGGCCCCTGCTGGGCACAGCTCTCCAGCTCGTGTCTCTCCTCTTCCAGAGCCCTTCCCAAGCCCTGCAGTTACCAAAATCCTGGCGCTTCCCTATCAGAGCCGCCGTTCCACCCCGAGCCTGTGGTTCCAGCAAGGGCCTGTGCTCCTCCTGCCCGTCAGTGCGGAGCTGCAGTGGAGCTGTGAGACCAGCCCAGCCCTGAGCCCGGCCCAGCCCCGAAGCGAGGCCGAGCCGAGCCGAGCCTGAGCCGAGCCGAGCCGAGCCGAGGCCAGCCCCGAGCCCAACCCCGAGCCCCGAGCCTAGCCCAACCCCCAGCCCAGCCCCGAGCCCAGCCCCGAGCCCAGTCCAGCCCCGAGCCCGGCCCCGAGCCCCGAGCCTAGCCCAGCCCCGAGCCGAGCCCAGCCCCGAACCCAGCCCCGAGCCCAGCCCCGAGCCCAGCCCCGAGCCCAGCCCAGCCCTGTCCGTGTGCCAGGATCGATGAGGATCGTGAGTGCCCCGTCAATAACAACGATCCCATAATGAATAGGGGCTGTGCTGCAGGCTGCGCTCCGGGCCCGACCATTACAAGGTCCTGACCCGAGTGGTTGGATACCAGGAAATCGGCTCATTGATTTAATGACCCTTGGCTGGAGTTCTGAGACAGAGCAGAGACCGAGAGGAGGAGGCAGGTGGAGCAGGGGTGAACTATCAAACCTTRTGTTTGTCCAGATTTTTCTTTTGGCCTCTTCCCCACCACACTGCAGGGCCAAGCCTGCCAGTCCCTAGGAATTAGGGATCCTTTGGGGCCCCTTCCTCATCCCCCATGGAATTTGTCCCAGGATGGGACCCTCCCTGACCCTCCCAGCGTGGGCAGGCTGTGGGGTGGGGGCTGCAGTGGGGTCCTGGGGTGTCATCCTGCAGCTCCCACTGATTTTCCCAGCTGTAGGAAATCTCTGGGTGTTTCTCCCTGCCCAAGGACTGTGTCCCTCGATATCCACCGGGTGAAGCTGCTTTGCTGAGCCTCGGGCACAGCCCCTCAGCCAGAGCCCCTCTGTGCTGAGACACAGCCCCGTGAGCAGCTCAGCACGGATGGAAATCAGCGGGGAGCTGAGCGGTGGAGGATTTGAACACATCCCTCGGCAAGGGCTCGGGAAGGGGAGGTTCAGAGGCTGTCGATATTGCCCTGCTGTGATAAAAGCTTAAGGAGCTGCCCACTGCGAGGAACACGCTCCAGCTGATTCCAGAGTGCAGCGATCCATCGCAGCTCGTGGCTCGTCCCGCTGGGAGGGATCCCAGCCCCGGGGGAGGCAATCTCCTGGCACTATCAAACACTTGGGAATTGTTCCCAGGTACAGAATCTGCTGCTTCGTAGCGACTGCTTTGCTCTTGGGCAGCTCTTTGTGTGTTAGCCTCAAAGGGAATTCAACTAAAAAGGGTTTGGAATCTCCTGCCCTGCTTTCCAGCAGGGAAACTGAGGCAGGGACAGCTCCACTCTCTGCTGTGCCCCTCACTGACAACTGGCACGCCCTCCTGGCGAGATCCTGCACACAATTTGTAAATTGGAAACTTCCAGCAGGTGCTTTTTCCGTTTTCTGAAGGCAATTGAGCTCTAAAGAAACTCCACGCTGTGAGTACAGGGTGTGGATCTCTGCTTTCTCCCACCTCAGTAATTTTTGAATGTTTTAGTTATTTTCCAGCGAATTTGACAGAGGAATTGAGGTTCACGATGCTTCTGCCACCTTCTGTCAGCAGGAGCTGAGCAGAGGAAAATGTCCCCAGGGGTGACCTGAGAGAAGCCCCATCAGATGTTGGAGCAGTGGCAGAGGACAGGGGAGGAAAACAAGATTTAATGGCAGGAAAAGCCTCAACCAGATCTCCCAGTCCCCCATGAGACCCAAAGCTGCAGCAAACAGCCAATTTGGGTCTGATACTCATGTTAATATTATTTTATTCCGTCTGAATTTTCTGAATTCCGGTGGTTGTGTGTGTGAAGGGGTGTGGAGGGGAGACTCCTCTGCACTGGGCAAAACACACGCAGGGAGGCTGGAAAAAGGGGATCAAGGCATCAGCCAAAACACCCAAATTTACATGAGGACAGCTGAGATGAGACAGGGGCCCCTTCCCTCCCCACTGCCAGCCTGGAACTGTGCCCCTGAGCCTGGCCTGACATGATCTCACGTGGAATTGCATCAGTTTTTTCTACAAAACAAGAATTTGATGTAACCATTTGAAAATATCTCAGCTTAGATGTTCTGGAGCTGCAAATGAAAGCTCCAGAAAGTTATTTATTTCAGCCCATTAAAAGTGTTTTTGCTGATGTATTCTGCAGAGTGGGTTTAGCGTGTGAGCTCTTTAGTAAAATCATTTCTGTATTAATGAGACCTAACCCAAAGCCATTAAACGTGGCTTTAAAGGAATACCTCAGCGAATGGCTCATATTGAGATGGATGGGAGCAGACAGAGAGTGTTTGTAAACTTACACATCCTCAAATCAAACTGGAACTCATTAAATACAGCAAAATTATTCACTGAATAATTCACTCGGCTTGAATATGAAAGATTTGGACAACCTTGGGTTGTTTGATTGAAAAACAGCTTATTTTTTATGCTCCTGTGTATGTGACAAAGTAAAAATATGAGCTGAAGGTGGGGAGCTCTGTCACCTTGGTGTTGAGGGCCTTCCTTGGAGGAAGCTTCATTAAAGCTGAATTCTGACAAATTCAGCCTGGAGGGAGGGTGGGCTTTGCTGGGGACAGTCAGCCTGGCTGACTCTGAGGATTTTTAAGTAATTCTCATGTTTCATGCCCTGGTGGGGCTGCAGCAGCCGGGGGGGCTCAGGGGGTCTGAGCTCGGGGTGTTGGCTGAGGGTCAGCTCCATGTCCATGGGAGGCTGTTCTGTGTCAGGCCAGGCTTTGAGATGCTGGGGGCAATGGGAACCAAGCATTCCAGGGTTTTCCTTGTCCCTTAACTCCTGCCTGTCCCCAAGGGTCTCCAGCTGTGCCGGGAGCTGCCCCAGCCCCATGTGAGGCCCCGCTCCCAGCACAGCTTCTGTGCAAACTGGGGGCTCTGCTGCACCTTTTCCTGCCTGCAAAGCCAGAGAGCAGCTGCAGAGGCGGCTGAGGTTTGTGAGGGGATCCAGGCTCGTGGCTGGATCCATGGCTCCAGCAGCCTCTGGGCCAGGAGAGCTGCTCCTGCTGGTTCTCCTTCCCCAGGCAGGGAGAGCAGGCAGGAAGTGGGGAAAAGCCATAATGCTATTGTGTGTACAGGCCAGAGATGTGACTGGGCTGAGCTCCTCGGCCATCCCTTCGGCTCAGGCTGTGATCCTCCTGGTGCACACTGAGGGAACTCTGGCAGGAACTCCAGGAATGCCCCTTCCCTCCGTGTCCCCTCCTGCTCTAACCCCATCCCGCCACCCGCACGGTGACTCCACAATCGGCTCAGGAACCTCCCAGCAGAAGAGAAAGCTTTAAACAAAATACAATTTTACAGTTCATTTCAGGTAATCACAGAGTCTATGTTCCGAAATGATCCTCTCAGCATTGCCCATGGAGAGCAGCAATGGCTGATTGGCATTCCATTACTAAACAGCTAAGCCATTCATAATGCAAAAAAACAGTCTTGATGGAAAGATTTGATTCAGTTTTCAAGCTAGACTAATTCAAAACCCAGGGCTCTATAAATCAGAGCAAATGTTCTTTATAAAAAAAATATAGCCAGAGCCCATGTGCAGTATCAGATCTATGATTTATGTCTGTGTCCCATTAAACTGAAGGACAAGCGAGGGGAGCAGGGCTGTCCCTGCACCCTGGGGTCCTGCCTGCCCCATAATAAACACCTTCAGTGACTGAGGAAATGGCTCTGGTGTCCCAGGGACATCTGGGGACATTGGGCTTTCCCTTGGGGAGGGAGCACAGCTGAACTGTGCCCTCCTGTTGCTGCCAGCAGGGACAGGGGGTCACGGGGACAGGGACACAGGGATAGAGGGGCAGAGGATGGGGCAGGGCAGATCTGGCAGCACCATGGCCATGGGTATGAGCTCGCARCAGGGCTCCTTCCAGGGCAGACTCTCTCAGCCAGGTACGGCCCTGTGCCCCAAGGGTGCCCCCCTGCTCCCCCAGACCCTGGGGTGCCTCTGGGGACTGTCATGGGATTGTTCTGTGGGCTCTTCATAGAACCACGGGATGCCTTGGGCTGGAAGGGACCTCGCCCCACTCCTGCCATGGCAGGGACACCTCCCACTGTCCCAGGCTGCTCCAAGCCCCAGTGTCCAACCTGGCCTTGGACTCTTCCAGGGATGGGGCAGCCACAGCTGCTCTGGGAGCAATTTCTCCTCAGTACAGACATTACCTCTCTCCAACTCTGCTGAAACCTGTGGGTTTTCCTTCCTCACTGCACYACCTCAGGTCCTGAGGAGTGTCCTATTTGCAGAAATGTCATGGTTTAACCCCAGCCAGACCCAGCCCCTCATGGCCTCTCACTCACTCCCCACAGCAGGAGGGTAACATCTGGATAGCTCATGGATTGAGATAAATTCCATTTAATAGGGAAAGCAAAAGCTGCACCCACAAGCCAGGCAAACCAAGGGATCAGTTCCCTGCTTCCCATGGGCAGGTGGGTGTTCAGGACCCCCAAGAGAGCAGGGCCCCATCCCATGGGATGGTGGCTTGACCTCCATCCCCCAGAGCAGGAGCTGAGGTGCCTTCAGACCCAGCTGAGGCCTGTTGGAGAGGAGGATCTGACCCAGGAACACTCACTCTCAAGCGGCAGGACAGAAAATTCCCTAAATTGATTTCCTTCCCCCCAGACTTGCCAGTCTGCTGGCAGCTCCACCATTCTCTGAGAGCCCAGCCCCTCCTGCAGCCTTGGCACAGCGAGTGGTGCTCAGGCTGCCCYGAGTCCCTGAGCCTGGGCTGGTCCCTGCTCCTAGTGACAGAACCATCCCCAGAGCTCACTGCCTGGGCCTGCTGCTGTTTATTCCTCTCCAGTTCCTGGAGCTGCTGCAGCCGGGGCTGGGAACATCTGCTGGCAATCCAGAGCTCACAGGGAAAAGGATGCCATCGTTCAGGAGCCGACAGTGACATTTTAAAAGCCGTGTCTGAAATCCCCAAACAATTAAGAGGCATCTTTTTTACATTCCCTCCCTATCTGAGGCATTGCACAGGCAAGGCACCAGCTGAGAAGTACATGTAGATCTTGACAGGAAAAGCTGCGATTAATGAATAATGGAGCACCAGCAATATATAACTTCCAGGCGGAGCCATCGTAATTCAATCCAAACAGTAATATCAGGGTCTTCTCTTGGAGGAKTCTAAGCAGCAGTTAAATATTAAATAAAAAAGATGACATTTTATTTTATTTTACTTTGGCAATTCTGCATCTCCTGATTCAAAGAAGCAGAAGGCAGAAAGTGCCACCACGGAGGGGGAAGGAAAGTTTAAATGTAAGTTCACCTGCCCCCAGCCTGGGCCATAAAAGTGCTTAATGAGGGAAAGGGAGGGCAGGGCTGCAGCACTGGGCTGCACTCTCCGGACTGATTTACCACCTGGACTTGTGCCCTTCATCTTTTCATCATCGCTCAGATCGCTGGTACTCTTCAAGGAAATAGCTTCAAACTTTTGTCCCTGGTTTTGTGYGCCTGGGAAGATGTGTTCTTAAAAAACCCAATAATTCACCATCTGCACGGGAGCCTTGCTCAGTCATCCTGAGCAGAAG
Source organism: Sporophila hypoxantha (assembly GCA_002167245.1). NCBI lineage: Eukaryota > Metazoa > Chordata > Aves > Passeriformes > Thraupidae > Sporophila > Sporophila hypoxantha. The sequence continues at coordinate 1,037,278 of NDFG01000063.1, read as the reverse complement.
CAGATTTGATCCCATTAATGCAACGGGCTCTGCTGCTCTCCATGTGGCCTTTTCCCCTTTCCTTTCACTTCTCCGGAGCTCTGTCCCCCTGCAGTGCCCCAGAGGCACCTCCAGCATTTCAGCTCTGCTTCAAATCTCCCCTCGCACCCCTGGGCTGTGGCGGTCCCGGCCCCTTCTCCCACCCCATGTTCTCCCCATTAGAGCAGAAACCACCTCCCTCGTGGCCTCTTTGCACCTCATTAAATCCTCATTTCTTTCCAAATCTCACATCAGCCCTTCCCTCTCCCCTCTTCCTGGTGCTAGGGCCGAACGATTTCATGAATCCCCCCAAGCGCTGCCCACTCCAGTGCTCCCAGTGACGCCTSCATGGGGCAGCCCCAGCTGCTGGAGAGCTCCTCTGGCACCTCCTGCACACCAGGGACCGCTCCGGGCTGCCCAGGTCAGCCCTCAGGGTGAAACTCTCCTCACCCAGCAGCCCTCTGCCATCAGGAGTTACCAAACAACGGGGGTGACTCCTCTGCCAGTGACCACAACTCTCCTCTGTGACCCACAAAAAGGGTGCTCCCAGCAAGGAGCTATGGGGGAAGAGAGGGCAGACAGGGAGGATGGGGATTGGGGACTGGAGCAGTGGGACCTGTAGGGCTGTGTGAGGATTTAGGATAAGCAGGGGTACCTGTAGGGCTGTGTGAGGATTTAGGGTGGGCAGTGGGTACCTGTAGGGCTGTGTGAGGATTTAGGGTGAGCAGTGGGTACCTTTAGGCGTGCATGGATTTAGGGTGGAGCAGTGGGTACCTGTAGGGCTGTGCAGTGGATTAGGGTGGAGCAGTGGGGTACCTGTAGGGCTGTGTGAGGATTTAGGGTGGAGCAGTGGGTACCTGTAGGGCTGTGCATGGATTTAGGGTGAGCAGTGGGTTACTGTAGGGCTGTGTGAGGATTTAGGGTGGAGCAGTGGGTACCTGTAGGGCTTGTGCATGGATTTAGGGTGAGCAGTGGGTACCTGTAGGGCTGTGTGAGGATTTAGGTGGAGCAGTGGGTACCGTAGGGCTGTGCATGGATTTAGGTGGAGCAGTGAGGTACCTGTAGGGCTGTGTGAGGATTTAGGTGGGAGCAAGTGGGTACCTGTAGGGTCTGTGCTGGATTTAGGGTGGAGCAGTGGGTACCTGTAGAGGCTGTGTGAGGATTTAGGGGTGGAAGCAGTGGGACCTGTAGGGCTGTGTGAGGATTTGGGGTGAGGAGTGGGTACCTGTAGGGCTGTGTGAGGATTTAGGGTGCTCACACTCAGCCACTCTCTCTAAATCTCATCCAGTAGATGTTTGCCAATGTGTGGCATTAACTCTTGGTTGCTTTTCCACCTTTACTCCTTGTCCTGGCTCTCCTGTTGCAGGAGGAGCAGGGGGCAGACTGAGAGCATTCCAGGTGTGGAAACAAAGCCCCAGTTCACACAAAATCTGTGCTGCTGCAGGCTGAGCCTGGCTCCCCAGTGCTCAAGGGAGGGAGCCGTGACCCATGAGCTCCTCGAGGGGTTTGTGCTCCACACCCCTCACCAGGCTCAGGGCTCTCCCCGGAGCCAGGAGGGCATCAGGCCTGGCAGAAACACAGCTTTTGTCCCAGTGGAACTGGAAGGAGTGGTGAGAGAAGCGCCTGAGCTGGCCCTGCCAGTGAGGGCTGGGTGGGGAGCACAGGGTCCTCTGGCTCACAAATGCAGCGCTCCTGCAGAGCTGGGAGTGTGGCAGCAGGAGCAGCTCCAGCCCCTGCAGTAACAGAGCTGAGCCATCAGATAAGGCACAGAAACACCAACGGGGGAGGTTCAGGTCCTAAGCTCAGCCTGACTGTCGGGTTTATCCCTGAGCCAGGCAGCAAAAAGCCCCCGAGGGAGGGGTCCCAAACAGAGGTGTCCCTGTGGAAGGTCCTGGGGACACAAGAGCCCAGCCAAGAGAGGGCTCCGTGCTCGGGGCAAAGCCTTTGCCCCATGGCAGCAGTGAGACAGAGCCAGCACAAGCCAAGCAGAGCCAACCTGCAGAGCAGGGTTCCACAGACCTCCCTGGAGATCTGCCCTGGGAGCAGCTCTGGTTTCCTTCCTCATTGCTCTGCCAGCCACCCGTGGAAGGTTTGTTTGCTTTCTGACTCCCCTTCACAAAAGAACAATATTTTACCATCACTTCTTTTCTTTTTTCTTAAATTTTTTTAAATTATACTTGTTTAAAGTCTGTAGTATTTTTGGAGGGCTGAGGAGGAGGGATACAGGGTACAAGCACCTTCTAAGATCTTTTATTCTGTCCCGATAAGAGAGCTGCACTAAATCATCTCCAAAAAGAGAGCAGAAGTTAAGAGAAGACTGTGCTTTCAAAAGTATCCCAGTAACTCCATTAGAGACAGAACTGGTAGAAAGCAAGCAAGATGGAGCAAAACAGATCTTTCGGGGAGTTTAATTTTTGTCTCACTGGAATTAGAAAGAGCTCTCTTAACAAACAGCCTTTTCTTCCCCAAGGAAAGGATTTTATTCCCTAGTAAGAAGTGATGGGATGAGAGAAAATGTCCCCAGGAAGCACCAGAGGAGGTTTAGACTGGATGTTTGGGGATGTTTCCTCATGGGAAGGGGTTGTCAAGCTCTGACACAGCTGCCCAGGGCAGTGGTGCCGTCACCATTCCTGAAAGGGTTTACAAGGCTTGTGGCACTTGGGGACATGGGGCAGTGGAAGTTTAGAACTTGTACTGAGAAGTTGTGCCCACAGAAGCTGTGGCTGCCCCTGGAAGTGTCCCAGGCCAGGATGGATGGGCTTGGAGCAGCCTGGGAGTGGAAGGTGTCCCTGTGTTGGAACAAGATGGTCTTTAAGGTCCCTTCCCAAACCATTTTAGGATTCTGACCTGAGAGGGAGCTGTGGTCAGGAGGTTCCCCTACAAAGGATGGAATTTGTTAAGCTTTTGGCAGAATGATTTTTATCTTTTTTTCCCCCATGAGTTCTGCCTGCTTCCTGCTGCAAATTTCAATATTTCATCAGGAAAACAAAAGCTTCTTGGCTTTCAGTGGATGTTTTATGTGTTTTGAGCAGGATGTTGTGACACACTGTTGATGTGTTTCCAAGGGAAATGGGAGCTCCTCTTGCCCGAGCTCTCGGTGCTGTCACTGCTCCTTCCTTCCCCAGCTCTGCCTGCCGAGCCTGACTCGGGTCCCACCCCGAACCCCATTTYCTCAGAGCAATAAAGGAAATAACTGCAGCCCACGGCTATTTAAAACTCTCTCCAGGAGTCACAAATCCCCCACAGGATGAGCAGACAGCACACGGGGCTCTCACATCCCGAGGGACACAGGGAGCGGAGAGAGGACGGGAGGAGGGAGGGGAGGAAGGAGGAGAGAGGAGAGGCAGGGGAGCGGGGGAGGAAGGAGGGAGGGAGGAAAGGAGGGGAGGAGGGAAGGAGGAGGGAGGGGAAGAAGGAGGGAGAGAGGCGGGAGGGAAGGAGGGCAGGGGAGCGGGGGCGGGAAGGGAGGCAGGGATGGAGGGAAGGGGAGGCAGGGCCCGTGCTCTGGGTGGGATGCTCCTGCGGAAGGAAGATATCCGGGACCTCAGGGCTCTGAGCCAAAGCCAGCGGGTGCCTCACCAAAACAACATCGCTCATCCGTGCAGCGTTCCCAGGGAATCAGGTGTTAATGGGGTGTCACATTTGTCTTGCTGACAGCTGCCGTCACCGATAAGAATTAATCAGCTATAAATAAATAAATAAATAAGTAAAAGTGATAAAACCTCTCCAATATCTACTAACAAGGCTATTTGTGATTATTTATTTATTTTTTTAGTGTTGCTCTTATCTTACACAGAGGAAGGGAGGAAAAGCAGCGAGGCAGATAAAAGCGTTGGGTAAATCCAGCATGGCTGGATTATGCCACTGGAGCCGAGTGCTCCCGTGCTGTGGAGCAGACACCTGCTCCGTGCTCCTGCCTGATAGCGGCCTCGGGCAGCTGTAGCACCTCTGGGCTTCCAGGCAAATGTTTTCAAGTGCGAGCAGGGTCTTGCAAAGCCTTGCACATTCACATGCACACCCACCAAGCACCGGTGCTGGCTTTGTGCAGGATTTGTGCTGGAATCAGGCTGGGCTGAAGGGAGAGGATCTCCCAGGAACAGTTGTTAGCAAGCTGCAAGATAATCAATAATCTTGATGGAGATGCAATGGGTTCCTGGAGTCTGGAGTTTATGATTTTGCTGTAAGTAGAAATAATTGATTGCCCATTTTCTGGGGAGGGTATTGAAAATTCTGTGGGTATTTGTCCTTCCAGGGAAACACCTTTGTTTATAGACCCAGCCTGGAGCACACCAGGGCCTGTCCTTCCTGCCCTGGTCACACCAGGGATGACCAAGGCACAGCTGKTGCTTTGGAGACTTCACCAGAGGGGTTCTGTGTCCTGCCTGCTCTGGGGACCCTCTGCTCCCACCGCAGGATGATCCAGCTCTGCTCTGACCCTTTTCCTCCCATGACTTCCCAAAGCAAAGCCAYGACTCTAAACACTCAGTGCAGCCACTGTATCTCCACAGAAATATCAATGGGATCTTGTCTGTTAAAATCCCATCTATTTGAGCATATAATTTTGCCAGAGTCAGAATCTATTAGTGAAATCTCAGCCCTGGTGACAAGATAACAGAATCCTCAAATTAAATAGGGTTTCCACAATTACAGCGTCTCCCTTTCTTTCCCAGCATTAACACCATAAATGCTGCTGTCAGACAAGATAAAATCTGAATTCTATCCTGACAAGGCAAATGTTATCAAAGATCAGTTAATTACACACTGGATTTCAGAGGAGGCAAATAAACCCCCTGCGGGTTCGTGTGAAAACTGCTGTCTTCCCAGCAGCTCCTCCCTGGGCCACCAGGCACGATTCCCTCATCCCTCCCTCCCTCTCCTGCACGCTGAGGAAACGGAATCCACACTTTCTGCTGCTGTCAGACCTTGCCCCAGCCCAGGCCAGGATGCTGACAAGGGAGAGGTGCTGGAGGTTTGAAGTGTTTCCTGCAGGAAGGGACTTGTAAAAACCTGCTGGGTTTGTGAGGAGGCTCTATGGCTCTGCAAAGAGCTCTTTCAACCCAGCCCATTCTGCGTCTCTCTGATTTATTTCATTAAAACAATTGTTTCCCTGCAGGAATTGTCAGAATGGACACACATCTTCCCTTATCCAGTAGCTGCTTCCCTCCAGCTGGGAGTTTTTTCTTCCTGTTCTTTGTATTTGCAAATAAGGTATTTAAGCCTTATTTTGAGTGGCAGCCTGTGTTGGAGGGGGATGTTTTCCAGCTGCTGTGAGTTCACATGGAGCTGTATTCCATCCATCTCCAGCAGCACTGCAGGTGGATGGGACATTCCCACTGCTCATCCCAAGATCCCGATGGAAGCATGAGAAGGCTGCTATTAAGAGCTGTCAGACACAGGTGTTGCACAGCCCACAGCAAGAAACAGGCCAAATTCAGAAAATTATATGGAAAATCAGAGCTTGTGGATATCTCTGATTGCTGCATTTAAAATTTTCTTCAGCCCTGCAGGGTGACTGCTCCATTGCTGAATTTTTGCTAAACACAGACACCATGAGTGCAGGACAGAGCCCAAACCCCCTGGTGCTGCTTTGGTGACTCTGCCCTGTGGCCCAGCCCTGCCTGTCTCTCCCAGCTGGGTTTTCCCACTTTGCTGCTTCCTGCCCTGCATTGCCAGTGTTCCTGGGCCGGGCAGCTCCATCCCAGCCCAGCACAGTGACGGCGGTATGCAAGGAGCTGCCACAGAGTGGCTGGCACTGAGCAGGATAAATGTTCCTCCTGTTTTGTTAGGTGCCTCATGGAGGAGAGCTGGTGATGCTCCACCAGGCTGGAATGATGGACTCCTGTCCTGGTTTAGAGCAAATCTGGGAGAAAACCTCCGAAGGGGCCCCTCCAGAAAGCAAACCCACACAGCCCCTCCCACCCAACCAGTAGAGATCCCAGTGTCACTGCTGTGCTGGAATGGAGCCCTGTGTCCCAGTGTCCACTGCTGTGCTGGAGGAGCCCCAATCCGCAGTGACACTGCTGTGCTGGATGAGCCCTATGTCCCAGTGTCACTGCTCGTTGCTGGAGACCCCTGTGTCCCAGTGTCACGTGTTGCTGGATGGAGCCCCTGTGTCCCAGGGCACTGCTGTGCTGGATGGAGCCCTGTCCAGCAGGGGCAGTGCCTGTCACCGGCCTGAAGACAGCCAAGGGATGACAGTGGGGGTTCCACCATCTTTCACTTTCAGGCAGTTGGCTCCTGTTTAGGTGAGAAATCTTAATTTTACACCTTTTGGTCGCTGGGCTTCCTTGTATTTAATTCTAGCACAGAGATGCAGGCCCAAAGTAACCTGGTCTAGAGGAAGTTCCCTGCCCATGGCAGGGAATGAAATGGGATTTAAAGGGCCCTTCAACCCAAATCATTCCATGATTCTCTGACCTTCTTGGGCTAAGCTTAAGCACAGGGACACTGATTCCTCGGGAGGAGAATTAGGACTGCACCTTGAAAATCACAACCAGGCCCCTCTCTGCACCCTGGAACCATAAATTATCCATGTCCTTTTTTTCCTTCTCTTTTCTTGCTTTTTTCCTCCTGGATTAAATAAAAGCTGCGACAATGAGCTCAGACTGTTGGTAACATTAATCATACACCTGGTGTGGGGTAGAGCTCCTTTTGTCACACAGCATTTGACACAAATCCTGGCACTTCCAAATTTCAAAGTGTCCTCAGGAAAGACTGATCTGGGGGAAAATGGAAAATGATGGTGAAGAAGAGAGGTGAGGGAGATAGGAAAGGGGAGATGAGAGAGGGGATGAGTCTAGTCTCGTCAGTCAGAGCCCAATTTGTTTCTGCCATGTCTCACCACGTCTCCCAGTCCCTCCATGTCTCCCAGCACACCACATCTCCATCCCCCATGATCTCCCAGCCCTCCATGTGCTCCCAGTCCCACCAGGTCTCCCAGTCCACCATGATCTCCAGTCCCCACCACGTCCCCAGTCCCTCATGTTGTCCAGTCACACCAACTCTCCCCAGTCCCACCATGATCTCCCAGTCCCTCCATGTTCTCCCAGTCCACCAGTTCTCCCAGTCCCACCACGCAGCCGAGTTGTTGCCATGCTGGTGGCGCTTTCTCACCTTACCCCTGGCCTCCAGGAAGCCCACCCAGTGTGGAGTGCCCAGCCCTGAGCCCAGGCAGGGTGAGGGCCATGAGGAACCTTGCCCTGAGCAGAAGTGGAGAAGTGCAGGGGATTAGTGGGGGTGGAGAGGATCACAGGAGCGTGGTGGAGCAGCGAGCACTGCCTGACCCCATGGACAGCGTGGGAAGGGAGGTGTCCTAGGGTGAGGTTATGATGTTTGTATCCCCATTTGTCTGTTCTGTCTATGCTGGATATCATGTTCTGTGCCTCCAAGACTGGCTCTGAAGAGCAAATGTTTGTTTTGGTTTTGCTCTCAGCTGCTCCCTGCGGCTGGCGGGACACACAGACAGGGCAGTCATGGTGCTGCTTTTGCTTTGTTCTTGCTTCTGCTTTGCTTCTGCTTTGCTCTTTCTTTTTTGCTTCTGCTCATTAGTTAGTTTTAGCTAAGCAGTCCAATTTCCCTGGACTGTTCTCCTTTCCTGTTTTGGCCCTACTCGAGCCTGCTCCGGGGACCTGGGACACCGAGAGTTTGCCCCTTGTGGCTGCAGCAGCTGCCCAGCACAGGAGGGACTGAGAACAGAGCGACCACCCAGAGAGACTTTCTGAATTGTCATCTTTGTCAGAGCGGTGACAGAGTGGTGTCACCTGGAATTGTTTTTGTGTGCTGGGGGTGCTGTGCTGTTAAAATAAACAGGTTCTTTCCCCTTCCTCTGAGGATCCTCCTGACTCTGGTTGGTGTGGAGGGCTGTGTGGGTTTGCTTTCTGGAGGGGCCCCTTCGGAGGTTTTCTCCCAGATTTGCTCTAAAACAGGAAGGAGGTCCATCATTCCAGCCTGGTGGAGCATCCCCAGCTCTCCTCCATGAGGCAACCTAACAAAACAGGAGGAACATTTATCCTGCTCAGTGCCAGCCACTCTGTGGCAGCTCCTTGCATACCGCCGTCACTGTGCTGGGCTGGGATGGAGCTGCACCGGCCCGGAAACTGGCAATGCAGGGCAGGAAGCAGCAAAGTGGGAAAACCGCAGCTGGGAGAGACAGGCAGGGCTGGGCCACAGGGCAGAGTCACCAAAGCAGCACCAGGGGGTTTGGGCCTCTGTCCTGCAACCTCATAGGTGTCTGTGTTTAGCAAAAATTCAGCAATGGAGCAGTCACCCTGCAGGGCTGAAGAAAATTTTAATGCAGCAATCAAGAGATATCCCAAGCTCTGAATTTTCCATATAATTTTCTGAATTTGGCCTGTTTCTTGCTGTGGGCTGTGCAACACCTGTGGGCTGACAGCTCTTTTAATAGCAGCCTTCTCATGCTTCCATCGGAATCTTGGGATGAGCAGTGGGAATGTCCCATCCACCTGCAGTGCTGCTGGAGATGGATGGAATACAGCTCATGTGAACTCACAGCAGCTGGAAAACATCCCCCTCCAACACAGGCTGCCACTCAAAATAAGGCTTAAATACCTTATTTGCCAAATACAAAGAACAGGAGAAAAAACTCCCAGCTGGAGGGAAGCAGCTACTGGTAAGGGAAGATGTGTGTCCATTCTTGACAATTCCTGCAGGGAAACAATTGTTTTAATGAAATAATCAGAGAGACGCAGAATGGGCTGGGTTGATAGAGTCTTTGCAGAGCCATAGAGCCTCCTCACAAACCCAGCAGGTTTTTTACACAGTTCCTTCCCTGCAGGAAACACTTCAAACCTCCAGCACCTCTCCTCTGTCAGCATCCTGGCCTGGGCTGGGGCAAGGTCTACAGCAGCAGAAAGTGTGGATTCCGTTTCCTCAGCGTGCAGGAGAGGGAGGGAGGGATGAGGGAATCGTGCCTGGTGGCCCAGGGAGGAGCTGCTGGAAGACAGCAGTTTTCACACGAACCCCGCAGGGTTTATTTTGCCCTCTCTGAATTCAGTGTGTAATTTTAACTGATCTTTGATAAACATTTGCCTGTCAGGAATAGAATTCAGAATTTTATCTTGTCTGACAGCAGCATTTATGGGTGTTAATGCTGGGAAAGAAAGGGAGACGCTGTTAAATTGTGGAAACCCTATTTATTTGAGATTCTGTTTATCTTGTCACCAGGGCTGAGATTTTCACTAATTGATTCTGACTCTGGCAAAAATTATATGCTCAAATAGATGGGATTTTAACCAGACAAGAATCCAATTGATATTTCTGTGGAGATACAGTGGCTGCACTGAGTGTTAGAGTCATGGCTTTGCTTTGGGGAAGTCATGGGAGGAAAAGGGTCAGAGCAGAGCTGGATCATACCTGCGGTGGGAGCAGAGGGTCCCCAGAGCAAGGCAGGACACAGAAACCCTCCTGGTGAAGTCTCCAAAGCAACAGCTGTGCCTTGGTCATCGCTGGTGTGACCAGGGCAGGAAGGACAGGCCCTGGTGTGCTCCAGGCTGGGTCTATAACACAAGGTGTTTCCCTGGAACGGACAAATACCCACAAGAATTTTCAATACCCTCCCCAGAAAATGGGCAATCAATTATTTCTACTTAAGCAAAAATCATAAACTCCGACTCCAGGAACCCATTGCATCTCATCAAGATTATTGATTAATCTTGCAGCTTGCTAACAACTGTTTCCTGGGAGATCCTCTCCCTTCAGCCCAGCTGATTTCCAGCACAAATCTGCACAAAGCCAGACCGGTGCTTGGTGGGTGTGCAATGTGAATGTGCAAGGCTTGCAAGACCCTGCTTGCACTTGAAAACTTTGCCTTGGAAGCCCAGAGGTGCTACAGCTGCCCGAGGCCGCTATCAGGCAGGAGCACGGAGCCAGGGTGTCTGCTCCCACAGCACGGGAGACTCGGTCCAGTGCAATAATCCAGCCATGCTGGATTTACCCAACGCTTTTATCTGCTCGCTGCTTTTCCTCCACTCTCTGTGTAAGCTAAGAGCAACACTAAAAAATAAATAAATAATCACAAATAGCCTTGTTAGTAGATATTGGAGAGGTTTTATCACTTTTACTTTATTAATTTATTTATTTTATAGCTGATTAATTCTTTATCGGTGACGGCAGCTGTCAAGCAAGACAAATGTGGACACCACATTAACACCTGATTCCCTGGGAACGCTGCACGGATGAGCGATGTTGTTTTGGTGAGGCACCCGCTGGCTTTGGCTCAGAAGCCCTGAGGTCCCGGATATCTTCCTTCCGCAGGAGCATCCACCACCAGAGCACGGCCCTGCCTCCCCTTCCCTCCATCCCTGCTCCCTTCCCGCCCCCGCTCCCCTGCCCTCCCTCCTCCTTCCCCTGCCCCTCTCCCTCCTTCCTTTCCCTCCCTCCCCTCTCCTTCCTCCTCCCCTCCTTCTCACCCGCTCCTCCTGTCCCTCGCTCTCTCCTCCTCCCCCCTCCCTCCTCCCCGCCTCTCTCTGCCTCCCCTGTTTTCCCGCTCGGGATGTGAGAGCCTCGTGTGCTGTCTGCTCATCCTGTGGGGGATTTGTGACTCCTGGAGAGAGTTTAAATAGCCGTGGGCTGCAGTTATTTCCTTTATCTGCTCTGAGGAAAATGGGGTTTCGGGGTGGGACCCGAGTCAGGCTCGGCAGGCAGAAGCTGGGGAAGGAAGGAGCAGTGAACAGCACCCGAGAGCTCGGGCAAGAGGAGCTCCCATTTCCCTTGAAACACACTCAACAGTGCTGTCACACACATCCTGCTCAAAACACATACCAACATCACTGAAAGCCAAGAAGCTTTTGTTTTCCTGATGAAATATTGAAATTTGCAGCAGGAAGCAGGCAGAAACTCATAGGGGAAAAAAGATAAAAATCATTCTGCACAAAGCTTAACAAATTCCATCCCTTTGTAGGGGAACCTCCTGACCACAGCTCCCCTCTCAGGTCAGAAAATCCTAAAATGGTTTGGGAAGGGACCTTAAAGACATCCTTGTTCCAACACAGGGACACCTTCACTCCCAGGCTGCTCCAAGCCCATCCATCCTGGCCTGGGACCACTTTCCAGGGGCAGCCACAGCTTCTGTGGGCACAACTTCTCAGTACAAGTTCTAAACTCCAACTGCCCATGTCCCAAGCTGCCACAAGCCTTGTAAACCTTTCAGGAATGGCCACGCGCATACCACGCCTCCTGGGCAGCTGTGTCCGAGAGCTTGACAACCCTTCCATAGAGGAACATCCGCCCCAAACACCAGTCTAAACCTCTCTGGTGCTTCTGGGCCATTTTTCTTCAATCCCATCACTTCTTACTAAGGGAATAAAAATCCTTTCCTTGGGGAAGAAACGGCTGTTTGTTAAGAAGAGCTCTTTCTAATTCCAGTGAGACAAAAAATTAAACTCCCGAAAGATTGTTTTGGCTCCATCTTGCTGCTTCTACCAGTCTGTCCTCTAATGGAGTTACTGGATACTTTTGAAAGCACAGTCTTTCTCTTAACTTCTGCTCTCTTATTTTGGAGATGATTTA
>NDFG01000063.1:1003127-1025709 GCA_002167245.1 Sporophila hypoxantha | reverse complement strand
CCCCATATTCCCAGTGACACTGCTGTGCTGGATGGAGCCCCCATATCCCAGTGGACACTGCTGTGCTGGATGGAGCCCCCATATCCCAGTGACACTGCTGTGCTGGATGGAGCCCTGTGTCCCAGTGGGCACCACTGTGCTGGAGGGAGCCCCTGTGTCCCAGTGACACTGCTGTGCTGGATGGAGCCCCTGTGTCCCAGTGGCACTGCTGTGCTGGATGGAGCTCCTGTGTCCCAGTGACACTGCTGTGCTGGATGGAGCTCCCCTATCCAAGTGGCACTCTGTGCTGGATGGAGGAGGGCCGCCCTGTCTTACTCTACTTAGTTCATTAACCTAAGGATATCCTCCCTCTTTCTACACCTTTAATCCAGGTATCTTTATATTACCTCCGTCTGCCGAGGGAGGCCCTTAACCCTTATTTACGCAGATAATAAATGTCTCTAAAGTGTTGTATTCGGGATTTGCTTATAAAGCAAAACAGGAACAGGCTTCATTGAATTTACATCTGTTGAGTGATGGTTAAATCTAAGCCTTGCATTACGTTCATTTTCCATGCCAAGCATGATCAGTATAAGACATGATTCTAGTCTACCAGTTCTACGGGTGTAGAGCTCGAACTACTTATGGAAAACTAGCTTAAACTTTATTAATTCATGTTAAGATATTAGACGTTATTTTCCTAAATATCTGCTTAGGCAATTTTGTTACTTTGACTGCTTCAACATATGTTCCCAGAAATCGAGCCTTTTAAAATTAACTACATCCAATATTTCAAGGATTTTTTCTGAAGTGCTGACTAGGAAAAAAAGTTGGCAAGTTACGTTACAAGTTTTCTCTAACCTTGCTGTGCCTGCATATCAGCTTTAATTTAAAATTTCCACATAATTTATGTTTTTAGAGTCTTTAAGACTGTGTTGGGGATCAGAAACAGAAAGTAAGAGATATTAATAAATCATACTTCAACGATTTTGAATTTAGGATAAAATCAGGGACCCAGAAAGAAAATATTTATGATTTGATTTCAATATCTCTGGGATTTAGGAGTTCTTATATTTATTTTGCTTAAATTGTAGACAATTTAATTACTGAAAGTACCTTAATTGATAAATATACTGGGCCAGAGTGTAAAAAAAAATCTACTAATGATATTTTTAACCACCAACAAAAGCAAATATTTATCTTTTTATAAACACATCAAGATGCAACTAGCTGTTCCATGGCCCTTCAGAGCAGGCACTTATTCCTAAGTTTACTTGTCAGTGAAAACCATAGAACACATTCTACATGCAAAGATTAAGTATGAGGTATGGATCCCTTTGCAACAAGCAATTTTGCAAGCTTGCAGATCACAAGTGTGCTCCAAGGATACTGCTGTTTTACTGCTCACTGGGCTGATCTGGGGTTGCAGCTGGGACCTGGTGAGCTGCTTATCTTGGCCTTCCCTGGTCATTGCCAGAGAAAGAGGGAACGGAAACGATCCAGCGGTGCCCTGAGGTGCCTAACACCAGCCCGCTGCGTCATCACCTCATCCTCCATCCCTATGTTCCATCCATCTTTCCCATCACACTCCATCCTCCATCACTATTCCATCCATCTCCCATTCACACTCCATCCATTTTTCCCATCACACTCCATCCATTCTCCCATCCACTTCCATCCATGTCTCATCACACTCCTTTCCTCATCCGCTCAGTCCCTGTGGCTGCCTGAGGCTCCATCCAGCACAGCAGTGACACTGGGACACAGGGGCTCCATCCAGCACAGCAGTGACACTGGGATATGGGAGCTCCCTCCAGCACAGCAGTGACACTGGGACACAGGGACTCCATCCAGCACAGCAGTGACACTGGGATATGGGGGCTCCATCCAGCACAGCAGTGCCACTGGGACACAGGAGCTCCATCCAGCACAGTGGTGCCCACTGGGAATGGCCCTGTGGCCAACTGGTTGCTCTTTCCCATCCCACACCCCGAGCCTCCCTCCTTACTGAGCAGGGGAAAAGGGCAGAACAAACTGGAATGTGTAAAATGCTCCTTCCTTGCATGTCCCACCTGGCTGGTCTCCCAGTGGGCTCCTTGGGTGCCCATCACTGCCATTCACCAAGGGCACCATTACTGTTTTTGTCACTTCCTTACTGAACAGGAAAATACCGAATTTCCCCTGCCCTGGGTAGAATGGGGAGCCACTGCTTTCATGGTTAACGAGCCCCAGGTGATGCCATACTGGTCTGACTGGTGTGAGAGCTCCTGGGCTGGTTGGTGGCTCCCAGGGACGTAGTGAAACCTCACTCCTGCTTTGGGATGATGTATTTCACACAAAGGCACAGACACAGCCATGAAATAAAGCAGCACTTAATTGCAAAGAAAAACGCAGGGATGGGAATGTAGCAAAAAATTCAGGATTTATTTGCTTGTGGGAAGCAGCAGAGGTGGGGCATTGGCAGTAATTGACTTGGAGTAGGCTGCAGATCCATTCCCTGCCTGGAATTTACACCAAGCCCTCTAAGTACATCCTCCACCAGGGCTTCCATCATGTCAGACTTGTCAAACGTGGGTAATGCAGATGAAACACTTTAAAAGAATCTCATTTTCAGGACAAGCTGATCACTCTTTCCTTGAAAATAAAGCCCTTGTAAAAGATCTTAATTTAGGCAGTCAAAGATTAAGCTGCCCAGAGTGATTGCCTGCTTTTGCTGCAGAATTTCCTGGCATTTAGCACAAGGCTGTTCATGGTGTGTCACGAGCTTTGAGCCCCGTCCTGCTGAAAAACACCAACTGGGGGGCAAAAGGAGACCAGGGAGGGGCTGTGAAGCCTAAAGCGACTCTGGCAGAAAAACAGAGGCAGGTACCAGTTTTGCCCTTGTCCCCAGTCCCTCTGCAGCTCTCCTGGAGCCCCTTCAGGCCCTGCAAGGGCTCTGAGCTCTGCCTGGAGCCTTCTCCTCTCCAGGGGAGCCCCCCCAGCTCTCCCAGCCTGGCTCCAGAGGGGCTCCAGCCCTGCAGCAGCTCTGGGGATTGATCCTCACCTTTGTCCCTGGAGGTGACAGAGTCCCTGAAGGACCTTGCTGCAGCCTGTCACACCCTCACCCTGCTCCCTGACCTCTTGGGATCCCAGAACTGAAGGGAAATTGGAGATTTTGTCTCCTGAACTGTGGCTTAGGAGAAATCTGAGCAAGAGCTGAGTCAGTGCTGGCCCATCTGGAGGGGGAGCTTTTTTGTTCAGAAGGGCAGAGTGTCACAGCACACTGAGAGCTGGAGTAAAAGGGGGAAACAGGGATAAAAGGAGCAGTCAGAGGAAGAAATCAAGTGAACAAAGCTCATTTCCTTGAGGTATTTGAGCTTCTGATCAACTCTAGTATCTTCAAGCAGCAGAAAGCCTTATTTATATATTATTTATCTTTGGCTTAAAAAGAATCATTCTCTCATGTGACAGCTTCTGCCTGGATTTCTGTGCCATCTTCTTTTCTTTTCCCTATGTTTGTTTTTTTTTTTTTTTTCTTCTTTTTCTTTTGGGGGATCTTAAGAGAGCTGCTCTGCCTCTGTTTGCTTTTGTAGCCACAACTTCAAGGCCTGACCTTGGTGTAACTCCTGTCCATGGCCTCGGGCTCTGCCTTGGCCCTGCCTCCCCTCCTGCCCCAGCTCTGATCTTCTGGAGCTTCACATCTGCACGTCCAGGGCTGCTTTGTGCTGCTGACTGGGGAGGGCTGGAGGGGAGCTCGGTGCTGCCTGTCCCTGGAGGAGAACTTCTCCTCATAGATGTGGAAAGCAGAAAACAAAGCAGACGCTTGCACTCTTTATCTTGGGGGAACAGTTTTGTTCTCCCCATCCCCTCCCTGCAGATATGCAAGCATCTCAGCCCAGGGAAGCCCTGGGAGCAGGGTGAGGGGAAGGCAGTGCTGAGAGCAGCAGGCACGTTTGTTTCCAGCACAGGTGACTTGGGACCTGCTTTGCCATGGGTGCTTTTGCTGCTCCTGGCAGCCCCTCAGTGCCTGCAGTGCCCTGGCTGTGCTGCTTTGCAGCCAGGACACCTGAACTGGGAGCTGGGAGAAAAGCCCAATTCCTCAGGCTCAGAGAGGCTGTGGAAATGGCACATCAGGGCTGGGATTGAACCAGAGACACATCAAAGGGCAGTGGGTGCAGAAAATTTTAAAAATGTTTCTTTTGGGGTCTCAGGAGTGCTCTGTGCCTGTCCCCACCCCTGTGCCGTGGCACCATCCCACACCCTGCAGGGCACAGCCCCTGCACATCTGTGCACAGCTGCAGGCAGCGTGGCTCCCCCTCGGCAGAGCTCTGGCCAAGTGGAAAATGGGCATTTGTAGGTACAAGGCCTTTGATTTTCCACTGGGAAAAGAGCACAGGCAGCCAGAGCCGGGAGCGTAAATCAGAGCTCATTGATRCGGATCCAAGGACCCTTCCAGATCAGTATTTAAGAGAGTGAGGTAGGAAAGGCAGCCACACTCCCTCTCTATCCATCAGCTCTGCACAGGGCTGCTTATCTCATCTATCTCCTATCCCCCATCTCCTCCCAGGCTCTTCTCTCCCCATATCTGCAGCACCATCGAGCCCTCATAATTCCTCTGTGTTCCAGCCTCACTTCTACAAGGGAAGAATCCCAATACTGAGACCTCTTCTCACTCTTTACGCACGTACAGGAGGCTTGGGAGTGAAGTTAGGATCAGAGCTGCTGACACTGAGCTTTATCCCAGCCAGGCAGGTCCCTGCTGCTGGAGATTGTTGTGATCTGCTGGGAAAGACCTCATGCCCTGGCAGCTCCAGGTAAGAGCCTGCTGCTGTTTTGCTGTTTGCCCTGCTGGAGCCAGGAGCAGGAACATTTGGATGCTGTTGAGAGGGTCAATACGTGGTGAATGTCAGGCTCTTGGAGCCTCGTGGGACAGCCCCCTTGGTGTCACCGCTGTCCCCTCACGCTGTGGGGTTGTCACTGTGGTGGCACCTCAGCAGAGGAACAAAGGCCTGTGAGGGGACCCAGAGCCAGGAGCTCCTGCCCTGAGGCAGCTCCCACCTCACACAGCTGGCTCTGCCCCCGGGCCAGGGGCTGGCAGCTGAAATGCCCTCAGTGCTCTGCAGCCCCTTTCAGCCAGCTGAGATGTTCCTGATTTCCTGATTTCCATGGGATCCTCTGCCYTCTGTGGGGTCCTGTCCTTGTGGGGCTGGGGACCGGGACGTGCCATTATCTCTGCTGCAGATGGGAAATGCCTCTCAAATCCCCTCCTCCAGGTGCAGGATACACAGGGCAGTGTTTGTTTATTGAAATGCAGTAGTGTGGGGAGGGATGGGCATGAAATCCATCCTGTGTCAGTGTGCCATAGGAGTGAGAGCCCTCTGCTTGGAGAGGGAGCAGAGCTGAGGTGTGGATCATCCCTAAAGCCCTGAGGAGTCACATCCTGGGCATGTCTGTGTGCCCACTGCCCGTGCAGGGAGGGCTGTCCTGCCCCCAAACCACCCGAGGCTGGGCAAGATGAATGCCTCTGACACCCATGGGAATGAGACTTGGGGCTATTCCCAGGACTTTTGGGGTCTGACAGGCTCAGGGCAGGTTGGGAAGGAGCAGGCTGCTGAGCCCTGTTAGCTCCTCACAGATCCTCACCACTGGCTGCCCTTGCTGCTCCCAGCAGCTGCCCAGAGGGATGAACTGCCCTCTGGAAATACCTTTTCATGCCGCGGCTTAACTCTAAAACCTGACTTTAAGGTGGGAAATCTGCTTTAATTAGGCAGGAAGTCCAACTGATACATTCACTTCTATCTCTCCATTCTGGTGTTTCCAGCAGCATCTTCTTCCCAGAGCTTTTGGGAATTATTTCAAGCCAGCAGAGTGGAGGGCAGGCACAGGAGTGTGTGAGGAGGTGTGAGCTGAGTATTGATACAGAACTTTGGTGTCACTCAGACAAGTTTGTGCAGGCAGCAGAGTTCACATTTATGTGCAAATGAGGAGACAGTCACACTGAACTGGAGGGAGAGGATGCTAATGAATGTTCTGCCAGGCTTTAAGGAGAAGATATTGCCCAATGCTGTGGAAAATTAAAATTTGTTTCTAATATGTATGGTAAATTTAATGCTAAAGACCAAAGATAAATGGGAAGGGAGTTTAATCTGAGCTGACCCCATTTTTGCTGGAATGTCATTTGCTGTGGTTTCTGCTTYCTTTCAGAAAGCAGGAGACACTCTAATTAGTTCTTGCATTCTGCACATCCATTATTGCTCCCAAACATTGAGAGGAGAACGTGAGAGATGCTGGGAAAGRAGCAAGGGAACCCTCCTGGACCTAGAGAGCTTCCAGGAGGTCACACACAGAGGGACTGGGCTGCAGAGCCACTCCTGACGGGCAGCAGGAGGAGTTTGGGTTCTGAGGGCTCTTGTGGAGGTCGCTGCTGTGAGAAGTGGTGGCCATGGCATGACTGGGATTAAATTCACTGTGGGATGGAAAGAGCTGCCTGGCTAAAGAGGATCTGGAGTGTGCAGGGCTCTGCTGGTCTGAGGTTCCTTGAGATGGATCCAACTTCCAGCTTTTTCAGAATTTAACACGCTGCCCACACTGCACACACAAATCCAAGGATCCTCCTTTGCTTTAAGCTGTGAATTCACACAAACTGATCCAGCTATCGAAAAGCTGATTTGCAAAAAATCCCTTGCCAGGCAAAAGATGAAACCAGAAGACCCCTTCTAGCCTTCATTCTCAGAGGAAAAGATTCTGAAATAACATGATTTATGGAAATTCCCTAGGAATAGATCAGAGTTGGAGCTTTATCTTCCTTAAGTAGTTCCCTGTGAGGCGTAGGGAAGCTTTTCCTTCAGGGTGGGTTTTCAGCCATGGCCCAGGTTGCCCCCAAGGCACTGAACTGCAGAGCTCAGGAGGTGCAAAGGTGGTGAAAGCTGCGCTCAGAGAGCATTCCTGGCACGGAGGGAGCTCCCCCAGGGCCGTGTCCAGCCTGGCCCGGCTGTGCTGACCCTCCCTGGCAGCCCCAGAGCTCAGACATGAGCCTGCCTGCTGCTGCCGGGGCTCAGCAAACCCAGCAGCAGCTGATCAAAGTTTGCAGCTYGCATGAGAGGCCTTGGAACTCCTCTCAGGGACATTTAGGTCCCTCCATGCCCTGATGAAGGAATTTAATTGGCTCGTGGCTGTGACAGGTTATAATCAACCTGTCCAATTTTAATTTCATCCTCGGCTATGTGGCAGATCTGTGTTTATTTTTTTAATTGTCTGCTTTATTTGAATGGTGAAAATGCCCTGCTAAAAGAAAATACTCCCACAGCTGTTTTCTCCAGGCAACTGGAAAAGTTCCTTCTGCTACCAATGTGTTTCAATGGCAGTGCCCAGGAGTGAGATGCTAAGGGAGAGGGGCTCCTCCTAAAGGGTTAATTACTCTTTGTTGGACTGTCTAAGAGGAAATGGCATCAAACAGCCAACCCAGTTACCTGTGTGGAGAGCTTCAAATGGGAAATGTGATTTGGCCCCTGGTGGAGAATTCACAGCTGCAGGAGCTGGGGAAGGGTCCCTTGTGCCGAGCAGGAAGGACTTGGTCCTGAGAGATCACCCACACGAAGCCCTGCAGGGAAAGAACTGACTCCAGTCAAGAGGAGATGGGCTGCAGAAACCTCTCTGGGGTCACTGGGCAAAGCCAGTCTTGTGTCTGGAGCTGGGTGTGTGAAGTGGTGTCATCACCCCCTGTGAGCCCCCCTGACTGCCACAGGCAGCCTGGACACTCCAGAAGTGAGAGATCTTATTTTGGTTAAAAATAATTTTAGGATTAATTATAATTCCTGSCTTCTGTATGAATTATTGGGAAGAGGGGCACTTGGACTGTGCCTGTGGCCATCAAGTGTATTTTCAAGGGGTCACATGAGTGTAGGTGTGGCTGCCACAGGACTCCTCTCTCCCTGAAAAGAGAGGCCAGTTGGATCTGGAGCTTTGGTGGGAATTGTCTTTGTTTGGCCAGRGAGCCCCTGCCCTGTGAGGAGGGAGGGCAGCAGGAGGGCTGGGGCACGGGGYCAGCCCAGCTCCAGCTGCCCCCACATCGCTGCTGGCTTTGCTCCCTGCCAGCCCTCAGGGAGCTCTGGGGGTGCCAGCTCTGGGATGAGGCTTTGCAGGGGAGGATCTGGAGCTGTCTGTCACCATTACAGCACTTGGCTTCCCAAACCCAGCCTGACAGGAGCGTTTTGTCCCGGGGGTGAGGACGTGATCTAAGAGGACACCTTCCCCAGCCACGGCCAGGCTTGGCCAGCCCTGCCCACCCTGGCACAGGGAGCTGGGATTCGTGCCAGGGGGAATGCAGACTCCAGCGTTTCCCCCGTGCTGGGTGGGAGCTGCAGTGGCTGTGGGAGGTGTGTGGGGTGCGCAGGGGGTGGCTGGGGTGTGCTGTGTCAGGGCACCACTTCAAACCGTGGCGAGAACCAGCTCGACCCTACGGAGTTCTATGCCGGTGTAATTACCTCTTCTGGGCACAGGGGATATTTTTAGCCTGCTTGCCTAAGGAAATTAAGCTTATATGATGATGGAATGAATGCGTGAGTGTTCCTGCATGTTTATTCTGACCTTAATAATTTTTGAAGCCATTGGCARTTTCAAGCAGATTTGATGGGGGAGGAAAGCAGTCTCACGTACAATTAAGGTTTTATCCACACTGTGAAAACACTGGTCAGGTTGAAGAGAGAAAGCCCCTAAATGCTCCCAATCAGCATTTCTTGTCTGAACAACAGGCCAGAGCGTGGGCTTCTACCTCACCAGTTATCAAAGACTCCACACCAGGGGAGAGAATTAAGCAAAACCCATTGGAACGGCAGGAAAGGATTTGATCGGAGCTCGCAATCAAGCATGAAATGCAGATCTTGGGGAAACAGGGCTTTGTTACTCCGTGTGCTGATGGGACTGCATATTAACTGCTGATTAGTTGTATCAGCACAAAGGCAAGAATGGATTTAGTTGGAGGTATAAAGCCATTCCTGGTAGCACAGCTTGTTCCTCTTCCCCACATAAGTGCATTTGTGTCAGTCAGGTTGTTTGCTGCACTCAGGGAGTTAATGCTGCTCTCACTTTGGGGCATGAACAGGGTTTCAAAGCCCGGAGTATTTCACATGGAGATTTTGGTGCCTGGGTAAACCCAACCAGCTGTCAGATCTGGTTCTCTGCTGTACTTAAAGTGACATGGATTAGGGCTGGGGAAGGGAGTTCTTATGGCAAATCCTCTGCACTGCCGTTCCTCAGAGGCTGCCACGGAGCTGTGCTGGGGACAGGCCTGGGGGGCTCAGCTTTGGGGGGTCCAGAGAGACCAGCATGGCCCAGTGTCCATGGCCACTGTCCTTCCTGCCCCCCTCACAGCTTTTCAGGGTGGGAAAACCATATCCCTCTCCCACATTTTGGAATGAGCAGCAGGCACTCACATCCCCCCAGCTCCCGAGCTTCTCCCCCTGGTTCTCCTCCAGGGAGATATCCAAGATGATTACATGTTCCTCAAACAYGCACGGGAGCCTTCTTAAAATGAACATCGTCTCCATTTCATTTAGCATAACTCACACTGGGGCTTAATACAGTTTAGCTAATCCACTGAAAATTTCGGCTTTTGCTTAATTCAGATGAATTTTGTAGAGAATCCCTGCATGGACAAATCTCCTGAGGTGCCTGACAGCAGCCAAGCCTTGCCACGTGTGGCCACAGGGACAAACAGGAATTTTGGAATTGGAATTGGCCGAGATGTATTTTGTTTACTCTCTTTCCTGCTCTCAGCTGAATGATGGGCAAAGACCTTCCAGCTGCACCAACCCCTTCCAGCTGCACCAACCCCTTCCAGCCTCCCCCCTCACACCCCAGTGAAAGCTCTGGGCATCGCTGGGGGCAGTGGGGTCACACAGCTGAGCCCAGAGCAGCTGGGGTGGGAGATGCTGCTGCATCTCTGCCTGATCACCTGGCAAAGCCACCAGAGCTCCGAGGTGACAAAGCTGCCATAAAATCCAGAAGAGATTTCATGGGAATGTTTCTGATCCCAGGCTGGAAACCGTGGCATCTCCAAAGAAACAAGCCCCACTGCAGGGCAGTGCTGTTCTCCTGAGCCTCACCCCATTCCTGCCTCCAGGGTGATTTGTTTGCAGAGTGACTTTAATTAAGTCACTGGGAGCCCTGTGGGTCTGTGTCAGCTCTGCTCTGCACACCCTGGCAACGAAACCCCACGGAAACATCCCTTGTCCTGCTCCTGCCAGCTCGGGGCAGCTGCAATTGCACTGATGGGATTCAGCACAGGCATCATCAAAGCTTTCCCAGACTGTTCTCACGGCTGTTTGCCATAAACTGGCTGGGTGAGAGCCACAGGGAATGCTGAGGAACAATGTTGAGGATCCTTGTTGGACACTGGGGCTTGGAGCACTCTGGGCAGTGGAAGGTGTCCCTGCCGTGGCAGGGGTGGAATGGGATGGGCTTTAAGACCCCTCCCAACTCAACCATCCAGTAATTCTGTGATGATTTAGGATGGGAAAGCTCCTCTCTCTGCAGGTGCTGACTCCTGTTGAATCAGAGCATCCCAGGACCTGTCTGTGTTCCAAACTAGCCTGGCTCTCCAGGTGCCCTGAACCCCTGGACACAGCAGCTCCACTCTGGAGCTCCAGCTGCATTTGAGGACACCCAAGGCACCACTGCAGGGTCCAGGTGTTCCTGAATGGCCCCACTGCTCCCTGGTGCCCTGTGGGATGGCCCTGAGCTGCCTGCTCCCTGCACACAGTGAGTTATAGACACCGTGGGACTGATTCCAGTGCAGCTCCCAGAGGGAGCCTGGCAGCCCTGGGCAGCCCTGGTGCTCACACAGCCTCGATGGAAGGATGGAACGAGAGCTTTGGTGACAGCAGCAGTTCCTTCCTGTCACATTTGGTGTTGTGGATCCATGGGKGATGTGGGCAGAGGGAACATCAGATCAGGCTGGAGCTGTGGGATGTGCTGAGGCTGGAAAAGCTGACACCAGAGAGTGCTGGTRACAGATAGGACAAAGCTGAGGTGGCAGTGGAGCTTTCCCAGGTCTCCTATAATGCTGTCACACTGACCTTTCAGAAATATAAATTGGAACATTCCAGGACCCTCTGCTCCCAGGTTCTGAACAGCAGCAGTTCCGAGGGTGGTTTAATGCCCGGGCATGGTTTGGATCCTTGCAGAGCTGCCACTCACCGTGGCTCCCCCAGGAATGCTGACACCCCATGCCATGGGGTGTCCCTCTGTGACACGGGGACACTGCTGGGACCCCTGGGCAGAGCTGGCACTGCTGTGTCATTCTCCATGCTCACTCCATGGCCTGGAGGAGGGCAGGAAGAGGGAAACCCCAGAGGATGGAGCCTGGAAGGGAGCCTGGTGCTCTCCCAAAGTTTTAACCCTGGGCTTCTCCCCCTCTTTCAGGCTGGTTGTAACCCAGGCAGTTTTCTAAATTTGTGCGAAGGGATAATCCATGATTAACAGCCATTTTAATAAATGGCTAATCAATTTATATGGGTTGCTATAGAGTCTAATAAATCAAGCCCAGGTTGATTATAACCATGGCTTGTGGCCATCCTGTAATGCCTTCCTCTGATGTGCTTCTAATAGTCTGGAACCTCCAGTGCTGCTGTCAGGAACTCATTTAAAACATCAGGCAGGGCTTTTTAACATGCTAAAAGCACAGGGTGAGTAAATATTCCCCTCTACTTGTAAGTCACATGACCCTTCATGGTGGCAAATTTGGGTCCCAACCAATGTCCATCAGGAGCCTTGGCAAGCAGGGACCCGTGGAGCTTGGAAGAGAAGCCGGGAGAGAGATGTAATTGTAGGGAGGGGGATGCTGAGCTGGACTGGGGTCCTGTGGGGCCTGAGAGGGGCCAGGAGAGAACTCCTGGGGGGAGGGAATGGGGAAGGGCACAGCCAGACCCCCTCCCCAGCCTGCAGCAATTCCAGTGCCCGGCTCTGCAGGGAGCTGAGTCCTTGTCCTCACGTTCCAAAGTCACAGATGGATTTATCCTGAACTCCTCGTGCCCCTCCCTCCACAGTCACAGGGCAGCTCCAGGGGCCTCTGGAGGTCACCTGCTCCCCCAGGGCCACCTCGCTCAGCGTGACACAGGGTCACCTTTAATCTGCTTGTCCTGCAGCCCTGCAGCCACACATCTCTGTGCAGTCCCTGGGGAATCACACTGAGGGAATGTTTATGGCACTGCACACAGCAGAGGTGGAAAATGCCTCTCTGAAAGGGCTGAACTTTGCCCACAAACACCCAGGAGGGGCTGGGGGCTATTCCATGGCCTGGATGTCCCAGCTGGCACCTCACTGTCCCCAGAAAGTCACCCTGGCTCTTCCCAAGGCAGTGTCCTGCCAGGGGGGACAGCGATTTTCCAAAGGAGAAACAGGAGTTCAGTACTTGAACTGATCCCTCAGCGAGCCAGAATTCCTGCTGCTCTCCAGCCCCTGTGTTTTCAGAGCCATCGAGACAAAAGAGGATCATGGTACATTAAAAAAGCCAAGCAAACTGTGAGCTTGAATGTTTAAAGCCCCACAGCCGGTAGGGTTTGCTTTTTTTATATTCTAATTTTTTTTTTATTTCCAGCTTGATTCACACAACTCTTTGGAAGAAGCCCCATCTGCTAAATATAGTCTGAAACCTGTAGCTGCCTGGAAAGAGAAGTGTGGTGATTTCTGAAAAACTCCAGCCTATAAAAGCTGACACACAGCCACTCACACTCTCTAAAAACCATCTCCTGGTGGATTTATTAGTCTTAGGCAACAGCAGTTGGTCTGAAAAGAAAATGTATTTAACCTTTCTTTTTAATTGTCGCACTGTTAACCTGTCAGTTCTACATGGGGCTGTTAATAATTCCACTTTAAATGTCTCAAAAGAACTTTCATGTTTAAATATTAAACACTAAAACTTGGGTACACTTAGCAGAGGATGGAGGCAGCGCTCGAAGCAGGAACTGTGGCCCAGTGCAGAGTCCACTGCAGTGCCTGGGAATTGTCACTCACAATCCAACAAGCCCAGACACAGCGTGGCCTGCAGATCCTGATCCCAGGGTCAAACCCTCGGAGCTTTAACCAGGCTGAACTGTGGGGTTTAGCCTGGGAACCACCTGGTTAGACCTTGAGAGCTGGGCTTTACCTTCAGCTTAAGGTAAGATGCACATGGAGGGGCACAATTCATTAATTAGGCTGAGCTGACTACACTTTATCTGCTCCTGCAAGAGGTGCACACAGATCACCTGGGCTTTGGAGGAGCTGTCAGCTGGGAGTCAACTCCCAGTTTGTTTAAACTGCAGTCCTGTGTTAAAGGCCATGGTTTGAACCATCTGCGGGACCCAAAGCCTTCCTCCCATGGCAGAACAGTGTCCCAGCCTGGCTCACACCCCTGGCAGCTCTCACCCTCCCCTTCCCATGAGGATATTCATGGAGCCCTTTCCAGCAGGGATGTTTGGGAGCCCTTCCCAGGAGGGATATTCATGGAGCCCTTCCCAGGAGGGATATTCATGGAGCCCTTTCCAGCAGGGATATTTGGGAGCCCTTTCCAGCAGGGGATTGGGAGCCCTTCCCAGAAGGGTATTTGGAGCCCTTCCCAGAGGGATATTGGGAGCCCTTTCCAGCAGGGTATTGGGAGCCCTTTCCAGCAGGGATATTCAGTGGAGCCTTCCCGCAGGATATTGAGGACCCTTCCCACAGGGATATTTGAGGAGCCCTTTCCAGCAGGGATATTTGGGAGCCCTTTCCAGCCAGGGATATGGGAGCCCTTTCAGCAGGGATATTTGGGAGCCCTTCCCAGCAAGGGACTATTTTGGGAGCCCTTTCCAGCAGGGATATTTGGGAGGCCCTTTCCAGCAGGGATATTTGGGACCCTTTCCAGCAGGGATATTTGGGAGCACTTCGCAGGGTATTGGGACCCTTTCAGCAGGGATTTGGGAGCCTTTCAGCAGGGATATTTGGGAGCCCTTTCCAGCAGGGATATTGGGAGCCCTTCCAGCAGGGATATTTGGGAGCCCTTTCCAGCAGGGATATTTGGGAGCCCTTCCAGCAGGGATATTTGGGAGCCCTTTCCAGCAGGGGAATTTGAGGAGCCCACGTTGCTGTGATGGAGAAGTCTTGGTGAGACCTCCATGCTTCCCTTGGCAGAAGCCCTGCAAGAGCCTCACAGGCTCTGCTCTACCCCCTCCAACCCCAGGACAAACTCCCAGAGGGTTTCTAAGCTTGGCCAGGGCACCATGGACCATTCACAGAGTCAGGAGAGCAGGACAGGGTGCTGAGCACATCCATATCCTGTCATGGCCCTTCCAGTCAGGATGTTTGCATCCCTGGGATGCCACGGGGCAAATTCAGCATTGCTGGTGAAGGTGGCACGATTCAGAGCCTGTCAGGTTTGCTGAGGCTCCCTGAGCACTTCTTACCCCTGGCTGCTGATGCAGAAAGCAATATAAATAAGTGTAATTTATGCACCAAAGGAAAGGTGTGAGTTAAAATAACTCCTAGACTAAAATAACCTGTGTGGGGAAAGGGGGAGAGAAGGGGAGACTGAAATTTGTGCCACGTAGAGCATCAGCTCTGAATTTGGCCTTGGGCCTCAAAGCTTTTAAAAAAAGGGAGTAAAGTTAGTTTGGAGGTCCCCCAAGGCTCTGCTCCCCTCTGCAGAACTGTGGCCGAGCAGTGGGGCTGGCAGGGCCAGGGACAGGGGAAAGAGAAGGGGCAGGGGGAGGAGAAGGGGAAGGGGCAGGGGGAGGCAGGGACAGGGACAGCGGCAGGGAGACAGGAGAAGGGACAGGGCAGGGACAGGGACAGGGACAGGAGAAGGGACAGGGCAGGGGCAGGGGCAGGGACAGGGACAGGGACAGGGACAGGGACAGGGCAGGGACAGGAGAAGGGACAGGGCAGGGACAGGGACAGGGCAGGGGCAGGGACAGGGACAGGAGAAGGGACAGGGCAGGGGCAGGGGCAGGGACAGGGACAGGGACAGGGACAGGGACAGGGACAGGACAGGGACAGGGCAGGGACAGGAGAAGGGACAGGGCAGGGACAGGGACAGGGCAGGGGCGGTGCTGAGCCGCTGCGTTTCCAGGGCTGCTCCCTCCCTGCGGCTCCCAGCTGTGCCAGGCTGGGAGGAACCAGGGCCGCCCCCCAGCCCCAGCAGTGCCCATTCCGTGCCCGCTCCCGGCCCAGCCCTGAGCTGCCTTCTCCTCTCGCTGTGTCCCCTCGGGTGGCTCCTGCAGCGGCCGGCATTTCCCGCTCTCAGCGCTCGGCAGGGACCGAGCACTCCCCGCGCTGCTGTCACCCTGCCCGACGGCCACTTGGTGCTCAATTGTCCCTGGAGGCAGCGCTGCCGTCGCCGCTGCCCCCGGCGCTGAGGAGGTGACAGGGCTGCCGTGCCGGTGCCACTGCCATTGCCGAGTGTGACACCCGCGCCTGTGACATGGCACCGAACCCGGCCTGCGGGGCTGATCGGGGATATAATGGATAAACATCCCCGCGTCTGAAGGGGGGAGCCTGTCAAAGGCTTTCTAAAAATAGTTGGTAATTGGCTTTGTACCAGGCTGATGATTGTGTGTGACGGTCCCTGCGAAGCCTGGAAGCCCCAGCTCCCTCCTGGTGCATCCCTGTGCTCCGGGGCACGGGCACAGCCTCTCCCAGCTGCAAACGCCAGCAGAGGATTTTCCTCAGCACAGGGCAGAGCCCTGCTCCCCACGGGATGGGAACACGGCTCCCCCAGCGCTCTTCTGGAGGCGCTGTCCCTTGGGGCACTGGGGACAGCTCGGGAGGGTCCAGACCAGGAATCCCAGGGGATTTACTGCCTCTGATCCTGATCCCCACGGTTTGGCCATGCTGGCTCCCACCACGAACCTCTCAGCTCCAGAACTTTTCCAGCTTTGGAAAAAAAATCTTAAAAAATCTTGAAAAATCAAATTTCCTGGCTGAAGTGTTTGTGTCAAGGGCAGAATTTGATCCCAGCAATCAGTGGGAGAGGCCTGATGGAGACCCTGGTGAGTGGGAGAGCTGAGCCTGCTCCTGCCCCACCAATCCACGGAGACCCCAGGGCCCCCAGCCTGCCCCAGTGCTCATCCCTGCTGCTGGATTTATCCCACGGGATAGAGCAGCTGGGCTGTGGGCTCAGAGAGCAGCAGCCTCTCCCACAGCTCTGCCCACAGCAGCACTGCCTGCTTTGTACCAGCTGGGAACTTTGGGGAAGGTTCCAGATCACCTTGGACCTTCTGTCAGGGCAGATGTTTCCAGCCTGGCCCCAAACATGAGGGTGACAAGGACCCCTCCTTCCCCCCCAAAGCCACTCTGCTCCTCTGTGCCCCCTGATCAAACTCCTCCTGCCTTTGACAGGACTCGGATGAGGTGTTTCCTCCTCAGGCTCTTGCATGAAAGYTCACACACATCTTTGAGCACATGTGGAGGAAAGCCTTCAGCACTGAAATTCACCCACCCAAAACATCAAAACTCCTTTTATTTTTACATTAAATGTTTTTCTTTATGAAAGGAATAAAAGAAGTCTGACAATCATGATGAAATAAGAAAGGGAATGCCTAGAGCTAACTACAATATAAAATCATATTCATCATATCATAATATTTTACATTTTGCTCATTGTTTTTTGTAGATTAAAACTCRAACCAGAATGTAACAACAGCAAGGAAAGCTGCAGAGGAGGAAGAGGAGAAGGAAGGTACAGCCCAGGGGGCAGGGACAGCAAGAAGTGCCCCCAGACAGGCACAGGAGCCAGAATTAGACAGAATTCCAGAATGGTTTGGGTTGGAAGGACCTGAAATCCCCTGCAGTGCCAGCCCTGCCATGGCAGGGCCACCTCCCACTGTGCCAGGTGCTCCAGCCCCAATGCCCAGCCTGGCCTTGGGCACTGCCAGGGCTCCAGGGGCAGCCACAGCTGCTCTGGCAATTCCAGCCCAGCCCCTGCCCACCCTGCCAGGGAACAATTCCCAATTGCCAAGATCCCACCCAACCCTGCCCTCTGGCACTGGGAGCCATTGCCTGGCTCCTGTCCCTCCATCCTTGTCCCCAGTCCCTCTGCAGCTCTCCTGGAGCCCCTTCAGGCCCTGCAAGGGCTCTGAGCTCTCCCTGGAGCCTTCTCCTCTCCAGGCTGAGCATTCCCAGCTCTCCCAGCTGTGTCTCCCCTCCCTGCCCTGCCCCAGCCCCTGCAGTGCCCSTGGTCCCCGGCCCGGGCTGGGTGTGGGGTTGAGGCACAGAAAGTGGAATAAATGAAGCAGGAGATGCTTCCTGTCCTGGAGGCTCCAGCCCAGGGTGAAACACCTCCCTGGGGCTGTGTCAGCAGCACGTGCTGGGTGAGGAGCAGAGCAGAGCCTGGGCTGCACCAACAAACCCCAAACTGGGCTGGCCCAGCCCCTCCAGGGCTGAACACCTCTGGCTGCAGCAGCTCTGGGTGGGAAATGCTCTCTGCTGGCATCCACGCAGCTTCCAACGTGTCTTCCCCCAAATTACTGCAAAAATACCAACTTGTGCCTGGGATTTGATTGTGAGCACCAAGAACTTCCTGCAGAGGAAGGGAATGAACAAAGCAGCTCTTGGTCCTGAGCAGAGYCAGAGCCCAGGGAGCTCCAATGGCTGTTTGCAAACTGTGCAGGCACTGGGAGCTGGGGAACGCAAATCCCACCCCTGGCAGGCTGCACGTCCTCTCCTGCGTAAAATCCAACATGGCATTTACTACTCAAACCACTTTGCAATACATTTCCAGATGCTTCCAAAGAACACTTTAAATTATCCATGTGCCATTTTCCACATGTGCCACAAAGGCCCTGCACTTTTATTTCCTGGGCAAGTCAGGACGGCTCTGGTGGGGTTTCCTTGTGAGAAACAGCAGCGTGTGTGTGGCAGGAGCTCTGCTGGCTGTGGGTGCCACCATGCAGCTCCTGCAGCCAGAGCTCTGCCAGGACATCTGCAAACCTGGCCTGGCAYTAATTCGTGTATTGTTGCAAACCTGGCCTGGCATTAATTAGTCTATTGCTGCAATGGGCCCTGGCCAGGTAATAATTAACATAGACTCCATGTATTTCAGAAGGCTGATCAATTATCTATCTTTATTAAGAAACTCATTGGTTTTATAGATAGTTATGACACAGGTGGACCCAACTGGTCCTCCAGTCCAAACATCATCACCATTGACTAATTAAGAAACTGCCCTTTGGTAAACAAATCTCCATACCACATTCCCCATGTTCACAGCAACAGGTGCAGCAAGTGAAGATAAGAATGGTTTCTCATTCTTTTCTCTGATCTTCTCTCAGCCTTTCCYAGGACAATGCCTGGGGAAGCTGTGCTGTTCCCTGTGGCCAGAGAGCTGCTGCCACATGGGTCATTAACACTCCTGCTGGACAAGCAGGAACACAAACACACCGTGGGCTGCACAAAATGAGTTAAACACTCTGGGGTTTCCATTCCAGTGAGCTCTGCTCGGGGCAAACCCAGGCAGGTGCAGTGGGATCCTCTCACCCCTCTGAGCCCAGACTGGTGCCCACAGTGCTGCTCTGCCAGGCTGCCCTGCCTGCTTTCCCCATCCAGCCTGARTTTCATCTCCTCTCTGCTGCTCCTCGGCAGCCCGGGCTGGGCCAGGGCTCCCCTGGGCATTTCCATCAAACTGATTTTCCTGCTGCCTGTGCCAGGGTGGGCACAGCCCCGAGCAGAGCCACGAAGAGCAGGGAGAAGAGACAAGATGAGAGCTGGAAATGAAGTTATTCTTCATCCTTGAGATCACTGCTGAGGATGAGAATGGAGCAACGAGCCTGAGGTGCTTCTGCCTTCCCTGCTCTCCATCTCAGTCCCACACAGGGACGATGAATAGGCAGCACTTTCTGTTTGTGCTGCTAAAACGGCCATTAAATGCCAGCAGGGGAAAACCAGACATAAATACCTGCTCCCCTCTGTGCCTGAGGGAGGGAAGGAGCATCCCTCCTTCTGGAGAGGGAGCTTCTTCCAGCTGGGAAGGGCTGGGAAGGGGCCAAGCTCCCAGCCCTGCCCAGCACAAGAAAAGAGGGCACACTTTGATTTTGTCTCTGCGGACTTGGACCCACTGCATGTCTGAGCCCCTTTCCCAGCAGGAGCTGCTGGAAAGGATTTTCCTTCATGTCCAAAGCCCTCCTGACCTGTTGCAGGAGCAGAGGTGTTGCAGGTGTCTCACCAAGCTGCGCTCAAGCAGCCTTTAGCTGGGGCAGCAAAGCTGTGCCCCAGGGGAGATCTCTGGGTGGGTTGGGGTGGGATGGGATGGGATGATGGGGTGGGATGGGATGGATCCCAGGAGGGGCAGGCACAGCAAACAAGTCCTGCCTGTGATGCAGGACTGTCACAGCACTGCTCCAACACCAGGATCCAGGGAGGGGGTGGATTTGGGGAAAGGAAAAAAACAAACAACCAAAAAACCCCTTGTGTGTTTCTCAGTGCCTTGAAGTGGGTCCTGRACAATGTTATCCCACCTGGATGGGATGAGATGGATCCTCTTGGAGGGTGAGCCAGCAGTGGGAGACAATCTCCCTGTGGGAACCACCCAGGATGTGGCACTTTGAGGCACTTTGGGGATCCAGCTTTGGTGTCCCCAACCTGCCCCTCCTTTATAAAGCCCTCGAGAGCCCCTGAACCTGTCGGGAGCTGTCTCCGGCCCCAGTTCCTTAGGTTCTCCTGCCCCTGTTCCCGAGGGTGTCCAGCCCCACGCCCTGGGGGCAGCTCCAGGCAGCAGAGCTCGGTTCTGCAGCTGCACTAAGCTGGGCAATGCCTCACCAGGGGAGCTGGGGGGACTCGGGAGGAGCCGCCGGGATCAGATAAGCCGGGATCAGATAAACCGAGATCAGGTAAGCCGGGCTCTGTAATGCCGGGGTCTGTAATGCCGGGTTTCCAGCGCCGGCCGGGGGGGCAGATTAGGATCATTGTGTTATCTGCTGTTATCTAATTCAAGGAAATAACCGTGTGCATGGCACATGTTATCAAACGCACAGCACTCCTCCGAAAATGAGATGAAGGCAGGAAGTTCACGGTTCCAGCCCCACTTCATCTCTAATTCCCGTCCCGCCCCCGCAGTCCCGCAGCGCAGCGGGGCCGGCATGCCCGGGGTGCTCCACAAAGCCAGGTGAGCTGCAGGGATAAGAGCTCTCATTCTGAGCTCTCATTCTGCAGCCCAGCCCTCGCCTGTCTGAGCAACAAGCAGTGTTATTTTAACAACTTGGGCTGTGTTTGTTTGGTTTCTGTGCTGCCCACGGGGAGAGGAGGCCGGGCACAGCTGTGTGATGTGGATTTTGGAATGCTCTGGAATTGCTGCTGTTGTGCTGGGGATCGGTCCTTGCTCGGGGACATTCATCATTTCCATAAGCAGGGGAGGGATGTGGAGCCCTGGAGGAGGGACCGGAGGAGTGGCTGGAGGTGGCCCTGGAGCAGGTGGGTGCAGCAGGGAACAGGGAGGGCCCACAGCCCCCC
This sequence comes from Sporophila hypoxantha, assembly GCA_002167245.1. NCBI lineage: Eukaryota > Metazoa > Chordata > Aves > Passeriformes > Thraupidae > Sporophila > Sporophila hypoxantha. The sequence continues at coordinate 1,005,297 of NDFG01000063.1, read as the reverse complement.
CATCCCATCCCATCCCATCCCATCCCATCCCATCCCATCCCATCCCATCCCATCCCATCCCATCCCATCCACCCCTGCTGGATGCACAGCATGTGCTGATTTTAATCTCCCACTTGTGATCCAGCAGGGAAGGATTTTCGGCTGCCTGGGGGTGGAGGAGGTGTTTAAGCACCATCTCGAGTGACTTTTCAGCCTGACACAGCAAAGATTTAACGCTGCACCAGACTCCCTCTGGGGGAACCCATAAAACTCCTGCACAGCCAGAGCCTCATCAGAAAAAAGGGACGAAATCTGTAATGGGGGAGAYGTTCCTGTTCATCCTCACTAGAGCCTGAAGCCTTATCTGGGAAGCTGCTCTTTAACTGGAGATGTAAATTTAGGGTTTCTATCCAGCATGAAGGGATGCATCCCCCTGGGAGCTGGCTGCTGAAGGCAGGGCTTGGCAGCACTGAACACCAGGCTCAGTGCAGGGCTCAGTCAGGATCCAGGGGCTGGAAGAGCCCTGTCTGGGCTGCAGGGGGACACCAGCTCCCAGCACATGGCGGGGGCACATCCCACTGCCAGCCTGTGCTTTGCAGTGATCCTGAAGGGGCAGGGGAATGGGGTGGATTTCACAGCACCACAGAATGTCCTGAGCTGGAAGGGACCCACCAGGATCATCGAGTCCAGCTCTTCAGTGAATGGCCCACAGAGGGATCAAAGCCACACTCTTGGTGCCATCAGCCCCTGCTCTGCCCAAAGGAAGGCCGGGGTTACAGTTTCTCCCCCACAGCACTCAAACCCCAAAGCCTAACCCCTAACCCAGCCCCTTCACTTCCTGGGCAGCCAAAGGACCCCCTGACAGCCCCAGCAGGAACCCTCCCTCATGCCTCAGATCCACCAGAGAGGCACAGCCAGACCCAGGAGCAGCCCCCAGGCAGCATCTGTGGGATTTCTCCAGAGATGGCTGTTGTGGAAGTTCCAGCTCCTCAGTGATGCCCGAAGCTGCTGCCCCATGGCCCTGCACGTGCCCTCAGGCTGCCCAAGGACACCAGGGCTGGGATTATGTTCCCCCACTGAGTTTTGGGCAGTTGCTGGTGCCAGTTTTAGCTCAGGGCCCTCATTCCCAGTGCAGCTCATGGCTCAGGCCTCAGCTTCCATCACAGGGTGGAGTTTGATCTGTAAACAGCAGCAGCTCCCGGGGCCAGGAGGGGAAGGGGACCCAGCTGGGGACAGGGAACTCTGCTGAGGGGACCTGGAAGTCTTCCCAAAGCACTGAGGGCATCCAAAGGGCTCACTGCAAAGCCTTTCTCTTGGAAATGTGAGTGATACTCCGCACCAGCACTCCTCACTTCAGCTCCAAACCCCATGGAATATTCACAGCCATGGACCTGGGGATGGGAACAAAGTCATGAATTACTCCAGGGTTCCCTGTTCTGCCCTTGGGGTGTTTGCACCATCTCTGGACACGGAGCTTTGCCAGCTGGATCAGCTCTGCACAGATTAGAGGCACCAGCGACAGGGAAATCCAAAGGGAAACAACTCCATCCATCCCTCCCTCCCAGGTGGGTCAGTGCAGAGCTCCCGGCTCCCTGCACCAGAGGCGACCCCTTGGATGTCACCCATCCTGCTTTCTCCCTCTTTTCTACCCAAACACCTACATGGAAATGAATGTTCCCCCTCAGAGGGAATATTTTCATTCAAAAAGTTCCAAAGGGGTTATTTCAAACATTTCCCTGCTTTAGAAGGGGGAGATGTGCAGAGATCAGCCGTTCACTGTGGCAGTGCCTGATGCTGGAAATGCAGCAGTCCTGCAGGGAGAGAAGGAAGGGGCAGCTACAAACCTCCAGCCTGAATGCCCCCAAATCCCCTGTTCCCTGCCTGAATTCCTCAACCCTCCCTGTTCCCTGCCTGAATTCCCCCAAACCCTCCCTGTTCCTTGCCTGAATGCCCCCAAATCCCCTGTTCCCTGCCTGAATTCCTCAACCCCCCCTGTTCCCTGCCTGAATGCCCCCAAATCCCCCTGTTCCCTGCCTGAATTCCCAAACCCCCCTGTTCCCTGCCTGAATTCCCAAACTCCCTGTTCCCTGCCTGAATTCCCAAACCCCCCTGTTCCCTGCCTGAATTCCCCAACCCTCCCTGTTCCAGCTCCAGCCTGGAGTGGGACCGTGGCAGCGAGGCCAGTCCCAAG
>NDFG01000063.1:980519-993345 GCA_002167245.1 Sporophila hypoxantha | reverse complement strand
CCTTCTGACTTGTAACGCAGTCCCCGACGCTCCAGTTTTTTTATTTTCCAGCTTGATTCACCACAAACTCCTTTGGAAGAAGCCCCATCTGCTAAATATTTAGTCTGAAAACCTTGTTAGCTGCCTGGAAGAGAGAGTGTTGGTTGATTTCTGAAAAACGCCAGCCTATAAAAAGCTGACACAACAGCCACTCACACTTCTCTAAAACCATCTCCTGGTGGACTTTATTTAGTCTTAGGCAACAAGCAGTTGCGTCTTGAAAGAAATGTATTTAACCTTTCTTTTTAATTTGTCGCCACTGTTAAACCTGTCAGTTCTACATGGGGCTTGTTAATAATTCCACATTTAAAATGTCTCAAAAGATACTTTTCATGTTACAATATTAAACACTAAAACTTGTGTACACGTAGCAGGAGGATGAGCAGCGGCTCGAATGCAGCGAACTGTGGCCCAGTGCAAGAGTCCACTGCATTTGCCTGGGGAAATTGTCACTCACAATCCAAACCAAGCCCAGACCACAGCGTGGCCTGCAGATCCTGATCCAGGGTTCAAACCCTCGGAGCTTTAACACGGCTGAACTTGTGGCGTTTAGCCTGGGGGAACCACCTGGTTAGACCTTGAGAGTGGGCTTTACCTTCAGCTTAAGATAAATGCACATGGAGGGGCACAATTCATTAATTTAGGCTGAGCTGACTACACTTATATCTGCTCCTGCAAGAGGTGCACACAGATTCACCTGGGCTTTGAGGAAGCTGTCAGCTGGGAGTCAAACTCCCAGTTTGTGGGTTAAAACTGCAGTCCTGTGTTAAAGGCCATTGGTTTGAACCATCTTGCGGGACCCAAAGCCTTCCTCCCATGCCAGGAACAGTGTCCCAGCCTGGCTCACAACCCCTGGCAGCTCTCACCCTCCCCTTCCCATGAGGATATTCATGGAGCCTTCCAGCAGGGATGTTTGGGAGCCCTTCCCAGGAGGGGACTATTCATGGAGGCCCTTCCCAGGAGGGGATATTCATTGGAAGCCTTTCCAGCAGGGATATTTGGAGCCCCTTCCCAGATATTAATTTGGACCCTTCCAGAAGGCTACTCTAGCTCGGGGACGCTCCTTTCCAGGTCAGTGCGCGCGCTATCATCTTGGGAGGCCCTTTCCCAGGAAGGTTGCTCGATATTTGGCCTCTCCCGAACCGCACGAGGAGTATATTTGGAGTAGCCCTTTCCAGCAGGGGGGATATTTGGTGAGCCCTTTCCAGCGCGGGACTATTTCATGGTACATGCCACTTGCCCAGCAGGGATATCTTGAAGGAAGCCCTTTCTAGCACAGGCATATTGTCTTGAAGGAGCCCACTTATCCTTAGCAGGGGTGGTATTTGTCGAGCCCTTTCCAGGCAGGGTATATTTGGGAGCTCCTTTCCAGCAGGATATTATGGGAGCCCTGTTTCCCAGAGATCAAGCGTGATATTTGGGAGCCCTACTCCAGCACGTGTGGATATTATTTGGGTGTAGACCCCCCCTCTTCGCATGCGCGACGGGACTTAGATACTATGTGGGAGCCTCCTTCTCAACAGCAGGGATTAATTTGCGTAACGCCCTTATCCAGCACGAGGATATTGGGAAAGGCCCTTCTCCAGCAGGGATATTTTGGGAGCCCTTTTCCACAGGGATATGTTGGGAGCCCTTTCCAGTCAGGGGATATTTTGTCGATGTGACCGCATCGCCAGCCCTCTTTCCTCTCAGCCAGCGCGACTCTCTGTATGGTATGCATAGCCCTCTTATTGATCAGCAGCCGCCGAATCATCACTCAATGATCTTTCGCAGAGCCCTTCTCTACGCCCAGCAGGGATATTTGGGGCAGCCCTTTTCCAAGGCCATCCAGGGGTATATTGTTAACGGACCCACCCGTGTCCTCGCCCTATGGAGAACAGTTCTTGCGCTGAATACCTCCATGCCTTTGCCGCGGCTATGGGCAGAAAGCCTGAGCAAGAGCCCTGACTCAACAGGCCTCTCGCCTGCTTACTCCCAAACCTCCAGGCACAAAACTCCCCAGAGGGTTCTCTCTAACAGAGCTTCGGCCAGGACACCATTGGCACCAACTTCACTCAGAGTCAGGAGCAGCAGGGACAGGGTGTGCTGAGCAAGCAGTCCACCTATTCGCGTGTCACTGCGCCATTCCAGTGCATGGACTCGCGCCTTTCTGCCACTCCGCTAGGGATGCCGCTAACGGTAGGCAACCACCTTCAGCATTGCTGGTGAAGGTGGCCACGATTCAGAGCCTGTCAGTTTTGCCTGAGGCTCCCTGAGGCACTTCTTACCCTGGCTGCTTGATGGCAGAAAGCAATATTAAATAAGTGTATTTATGCACCAAAGGAAAAGGTGTGAGTTAAATAACTCCTAGGGACTAAATAACCTGTGTGGGGAAAGGGGGAGAGAAGGGCGAAGACTGAAATTTTGCCACGGTAGGAGCATCAGCTTCTAATTTGGCCTTGGGCCGGCAAAGCTTTAAAAAAAGGAGTAAAGTTAGTTTGGAGTCGTCCCCCAGGCTTCTGCCTTCCCCGATCTGCAAAACTGTTGGCCGAGCAGTGGGCGCTGACAGCGGCAGGGACAGGGGAAAGAGAAGTGTGGCGCTAGGGGCCAGGGACCAGGGGAAAGAGAAGGGCAGGGGCAGGGAGAAGGGGAAGGGCAGGGGGCACTGGCAGGACAGGACAGCGGGGCAGGGAGGACAGGAGAAAAGGGACAGGGCAGGGACAGGGACAGGGACAGGAGAAGGACAGGCAGGGGGCAGGCGGCAGGGGACAGGGACAGGGACAGGGACAGGGGACGGGGACAGCGACAGGGACAGGCAGGGACGGAGAAGGGGACCAGGGCAGGGACAGGGACAGGGCAGGGGCAGGACAGGACCAGGAGAAGGGACAGGGCAGGCGGCAGGGCAGGGGACAGGGACAGGGACAGGGACAAGGGACAGGGACAGGACAGGACGCAGGGACAGGAGAAGGACAGGGGCAGGGGACAGGGACAAGCGGGCAGGGCGGTGCTGAGCCGCTGCTTTTCCAGGGCTGCTCCCTCCCTGCGGGCCTCCCCAGCTGTGCCAGGCTGGGAGGAACCCAGGGCCGCCCCCCAGCCCAGCAGTTGGCCCATTTCCGTGCCCGCTCCCGGCCCACCCTGAGCTGCCTTCTCCTCTCGCTTGTGTCCCCTCGGGTGGCTCTGCAGCGGCCGGCATTTTCCCACTTCTCAAGCGCCTCGGCAGGGACCGAGCACCCCCGCGCTGCTGTCACCCTGCCCGGGACGGCCAACTTTGGTGCTCAATTTGTCCCTGAGCAGCGCTGCCGTCGCCGCCATGCCCCCGGCGCTGAGAGGGACAGGGCTGCCGTGCCGGTGCCACTGCCATTGCCGAGTGTGACACCCGCCGCCTGTGACATGGCAACCGAACCCGTGCCTGCGGGGGCTGATCGGGGATATAATGGATAAACATCCCCGCGTTTCTGAAGGGGGGGGCCTGTCAAAGGCTTTCTAAAAAATAGTTGTAATGTGGCTGTGACCAGGCTGATGATTGTGTGTGACGGTCCCTCGCGAAGCCTGGAAGCCCCAGCTCCCTCCTGGTGCATTTCCCTGTCTCCGGGCACGGGCCACAGCCTCTCCCAGCTGCAAACGCCAGCAGAGGATTTTACCTCAGCACAGGGCAGGAGCCCTGCTCCCCACGGATGGGAACACGGCTCCCCCAGCGCTCTTCTGTAGGCGCTGTCCCTTGGGCACTGGGGACAGCTCGGGAGGGTCCAGACCAGGAATCCCAGGGGATTACTGCCTCTGAAATCCTGATCCCCACGTTTTGGCCATGCTGGCTGCCCACACGAACTCTCAGCTCCAGGAACTTGTCCAGCTTTGCGAAAAAAAATCCCTAAAAAATCTTGAAAAATTCAAATTTTCCTGGCTGAAGTGTTTTGTTCAAGCGGCAGAATTTGATCCCCAGCAATCAGTTGTGAAGAGGCCTGATTGGAGACCCTGGTGAGTGGAGAAGCTGGAGGCCTGCTCCTGCCCCACCAATCCACGGATGGACCCCAGGGCCCCCAGCCTGCCCCAGGTGCTCATCCCTGCTGCTGGATTTATCCCACGGGATAGAGCAGCTGGGCTGTGGCTCAAGAGAAGCAGCAGCCTCTCCCACAAGCTCTGCCACAGCAGCACTGCCTGCTTTGTTACCAGCTGGAACTTTGGGGAAGGTTTCCAGATCACCTTGGACCTTCTGTTGCAGGGCAAGATGTTTCCAGCCTGGCCCCCAAACTGAGGGTAGACAAAGGACCCCTTCCTTCCCCCCCAAAGCACACTCTGCTTCCTCTGTGCCCCTGATCAAACTCCTCTGCCTTTGGCAGACTCGGATGAGTTTTTCCTCCTCAGGCTCTTGCATGAAAGTCACACAACATCTTTTGAGCACATGTGGAGGAAAGCCTTCAGCACTGAAAAATTTCACCCACCAAAACATTCAAAACTCCTTTTATTTGTACATTCAAATGTTTTTTCTTTTTATGAAAGGAATTAAAAGAAGTGTCTGACAATCATGATGAAATAAGAAAGGGGAATGCCTAGAGCTAAACTAAAATTAAAATCTATATTCATCATATCAAATAATATTTTACATTTTGCTCATTGTTTTTTGTAGATAAAACTCAAACCAGAATGTAACAACAGCAAGGAAAGCCTTTTTGAGAGGAGGAAGAGGAGAACGAACGTACAGCCCAGGGGGCCAGGGGACACGCAAGAAGTGGCCCCCAGGACAGAGCACAGGAGCCAGAATTAGACAGAATTCCCAGGAATGGTTTGGTTGGAAGCGACCTGAAATCCCTGCAGTGCCAGCCCTGCCATGCACGGGCCACCTTCCCACTTTCCCAGGTGCTCCAGCCCCAATGCCCAAGCCTGGGCCTTGGGCACTGCCAAGGGCTCCAGGGGCAGCCACAGCTTGCTCTGGCAATTCCCAGCCCAGCCCCTGCCCACCCTGCCAGGGAACAATTCCCAATTCCAAGATCCCAAACCCTGCCCTCTGCAACTGGGAGCCATTGCCTGGCTTCCTGTCCCTCCATCCTTGTCCCCCAGTCCCTCTGCAGCTCTCCTGGAGAGCCCTTTCGGCCCGTGCAAGGGGCTCTGAGCTCTTCCCTGGAGCCTTCTCCTCTCCAGGCCTGAGCATTCCCAGCTCTCCCAAGCTGTGCTCCCTCCCTGCCCTTTGGCCCCAGCCCCTGCATTGCCCGTGGTTCCCCGGCGCCGGGTTGGTGTGGGTTAGGCACAGGAAAGTGAATTAAATGAAGCAGGAGATGCTTCCCTGTTCCTGGAGGGCTCCGCCCAGGGGTCTGAAACACCTCCCCTGGGGCTGTGTCAGCCCAAGCACTGCTGGGTTGAGGAGCAGAGCAGAGCCTGGGTGGGGCGGGGGGCGGCCGCACCAACAAACCCAAACTGGGCTGGCCCAGCCCCTCCAGGGCTGAACACCTCTGGCTGCAGCAGCTCTGCGGTGGGAAAATGGCTCTCTGCTGGCATCCCGCAGCTTCCAACGTGTCTTCCCCCAAAATTACTGCAAAAAATACCAACTTGTGCCATGGGGGATTTGATTGTGAGCCACCAAGAACTTTCCTGCAGAGGAAGGAATATGAACAAAGCAGCTCTTGGTCCTGAGCAGGAGTCAGAGCCAGGCAGCTCCAATGGCTGTTTTGCCAAAACTGTTGCAAAGGCACTTGGAGCTGGGGAACGCAAAATCCCACCGCCTGGCAGGCTTGCACGTCCTCTTTCCTGCGTAAAATCAACATGGCATTTTACTACTCAAACCACTTGTGCAATAACATTTCCAGATGCTTCCAAAGAAACACTTTAAATTTATCCATGTGCCATTTTCACATGTGCCACAAAGTCCTGGGCACTTTTATTTCCTGGGCAAGTGCAGACGGGCTTCTGGTGGGGTTTCCTTGTGAGAAACAGCAGCGTGTGTGTGGCAGGAGCTCTGCTGGCTGTGGGGTTGCCCACCATGCAGCTTCTGGCAGCCAGAGCTCTGCCAGGACAGTGGGTGCAAAAAACTGCTGGCATTAATTTCCGTGTATTGTTGCAAAACCTGGCCTGGCAATTAATTAGGGTCTATTGCTGGCAATGGGCCCTTTTGGCCAGGTAAAATTAACGATAGAACTCCATGTATTTCAGGAAGGGGCTGATCAATTATCTATCTTTATTAAGAAATCATTGGTTTTATAGATAGTTATGACACAGGTGGACCCAACTGGTCCTTGCCAGTCCAAACATTCATCACCATTGACTAATAAGAAACTGCCCTTTGGTAAAACAAATCTCCATACCACATCCCCATGTTTACAGCAACAGGTGGCAGCAAGTGAAGATAAGAATGGTTTCTTTCATTTCTTTTCTCTGGATCTTCTCTCAGCCTTCCCAGACAATTGCCTGGGGAAGCTGTGCTGTCCCTGTGGCCAGAGAGGCTTGCTGCCACATGGGTGCATTAACACCCTGCTGGGCAAGCAGCGAACACAAACACACGCTGGGCTGCACAAAAAATGAGTTAAACCACTCTGGGCGTTTTCCATTCCAGTGAGCTCTGCTCGGGGCAAACCCAGGGCAGGTGCAGATGGGATTCCTCTCACCCTTCTTTTGAGCCCAGACTGGTGCCACAGTGCTGCTCTTGCCAGGCTGGGCCCGCCTGCTTTCCCCATGTCCAGCCTGAATTTTCATCTCCTCTCTGGCTGCGTCCTCGGCAGCCCCGGGCTGGGGCCAGGGCCTCCCCTGGCATTTCCAATCAAACTTGATTTTCCTGCTGCCTGTGCCAGGTGGGCACAGCCCCGAGCTCAGAGCCACGAAAAGAGCAGGGAGAAGAGACCCAGATGAGAAGCTGGAAATGAAGTTATTCTTTCATCCTTGAGAATCACTGCTCGAGGATGAGAATGGAGCAACGAGCCTGAGTGCTTTCTTGCCTTCCCTTGCTCTCCAGTCTCAGTCCCACACAGGACCGATGAATAGGCAGCACTTTTCTGTTTTGCTAGCTAAAAACGGCCATTAAATGCCAAGCAGGGGAAAACCAGACATAAATACCTGCTCCCCCTGTGCCTGAGGGAGGGAAGGAGCATCCCTTCCTTCTGGAGAGGGAGCTTTCTTCCAGGCTGGGGAAGGGCTGGAAGGGGCCAAAGCTCCCAGCCCTGCCCAGCACAAGAAAAGAGGGCACACTTGATTTTTGTCTCTGCGGACTTGGACCACTGCATGTCTGAGCCCCTGTTCCCAGCATGAGCTGCTGGGAAAGGATTTTTCCTTCATGTCCCAAAGCCCTCCTGACTGCTTGCAGGAGCAGAGGTGTTGCAGGTGTTCACCAAGCTGCGCTCAAGCAGCCTTAGCGGGGGCAGCAAAGCTGTGCCCCAGCGGGAGATCTCTGGTGGGTTGGTTGAGGGTGGGAATGGATGGATGATGGCGGTGGGATGGGATTGGAATCCAGGAGGGGCAGGCACAGCAAACAAATTCCTGCTGTGATGCAGGACTGTCACAGCAACTGCCTCCAACACCAGGAATCCAGGGAGGGGGTGGATTTGGGAAAAGGGAAAAAAACAAACAACCAAAAAACCCCTTGTGTGTTTCTCAGTGCCTTGAAGGTGGGCCTGAACAATGTTTATCCCACCTGGATGGGATGAGATGGATTCCTCTTGGAGGGTGGCCAGCAGTGGGAGACAATCTCCCTGTGGGGAACCACCCAGGATGTGGCACTTTGAGGCACTTTGGGGATCCAGCTTTGGTGTCCCCAACCTGCCCCTTCCTTTATAAAGCCTCGAGAGCCCCTGACCTGTCCGGGAGCTGTCTCCGCCCCCAGGGTCCTTAGGTTCTCCTGCCCCTGTTCCCGAGGGTGTCCAGCCCACCGCCCTGGGTGCAGCTCCAGGCCAAGGCAGGAGCTCCGGTTTCTGCAGCTGCCACCTAAGCTGGCCAATGCCTCACAGTGGGAGCTGGGCGGGCTCGGGAGGGAAGCCGCCGGGATCAGATAAGCCGGGGATTCAGATAAACTAATCAGGTAAGCCGGGTCTGTAATGCCGGGCGGTTCTGTTAATGCCGGGTTTCCAGCGCCGGCCGGTGGGGGCAGATTAGGATCATTTGTTTATCTGCTGTTATCTAATTCAAGGAAAATAACGTGTTGGCATTGCAACGATTGTTATCAACGCACAGCACTCCTCCGAAAATGAGAATTGAAGGCAGGAAGTTCACGGTTCAGCCCCACTTTCATCTCTAATTCCCTCCCGCCCCGCCAGTCCCGCAGCGCAGCGGGGCCGGGCATGCCCGGCGGTTGCTCCACAAAGCCAAGGTGAGTCTGCCAGGGATAAGAGCTTTCTCATTCTGAGCTTCTCAATTCTGCAGCCCAGCCCTCGCCTGGTCTGGAGCAACAAGCAGTGTTATTTTAACAACTTGGCTGTGTTTGTTTGTTTTCTGTTGCTGCCCACGGGGGAGAGGAGGCCGGGGGCACAGCTGTGTGATGTGGATTTTTGGAATGCTCTGGAATTGCTGCTGTTGTGCTGGGATCGGTCCATTGCTCGGGGACATTTCATCAATTTCCATTAAGCAGGGAGGGATGTGGAGCCCTGGGCAGAGGACCGGAGGAAGTGGCTGGAGTTGGCCCTGGAGCAGGTGGGTGCAAGCAGGGAACAGGGAGGCCCACAGCCCCCCATCCATCCCATCCCATCCCATCCCATGCCCATTTCCACATCCCATCCCATCCCATCCCATCCCATCCCATCCCATGTCCCATCGCCATCCCATCCCATCCCATCCCATCCCATCCCATCCCTCCCATTCCCATCCCATCCCATCACCATTCCACCCCTGCTGATGCACAGATGTGCTGATTTTAATCTCCACTATGTTGATCCAGCAGGAAGGATTTCGGCTAGCCTGAGGGGTGTGAGGAGGTGTTTAAGCACCATCTCGATGACTTTATCAGCCTGACACAAGCAAAGATTTAACGCTGCACCAGACTCCCTCTGGGGGGAACCCATAAAACTCCTTGCACAGCCAGAGCCTCATCCAGAAAAAAGGGACGAATTGTAAATAGGGGAGACGTTCCTGTATCATCCTCACTAGAGCCTGAAGCCTTATCTGAGAGAAAGCTGCTTTTAACTGAGATGTAAATTTAGGAGGTTTCTATCCAGCATGAAGGGATGCATCCCCCTGAGGAGCTGGCTGCTGATCAGGCTTTCGGCAGCACTAGAACACCAGGCTCAGTGCAGGGCTCAGTCAGGATCCAGCGGGCTGGAAGAGCCCTGTCTGGCGCCTGCAGGGCGACACCAGCTCCCCAGCACATGGCGTGGGGGCAAATCCCAACTGCCAGCCTGTGCTTTGCAGTGATCTGAAAGGGCAAGGGGCAATGGGGTGAGGATTTCACGAAGACACGCACAGAATGTCTGAGCTGGAAGGGACCCACAGGATCATCGAGTCCAGCTCTTCAGTGAATGGCCCACAGCAGAGATCAAAGCCACACTCTTGGTGCACATCAGCCCTGCTCTGCCCAAAGGAAGGCCGGGGTTACAGTTTCTCCCCCACAGCACTCAAACCCCAAAGCCAACCCCTAACCCAGGCCCCTTCACTTCCTGGGGCAGCCAAAGGACCCCCTGACAAGCCCCAGCGGAAACCCTCCCTCATTGCCTCAGATCCACACAGAGAGGGCACACGCCAGACCCATTGAGCAGCCCCCAGCAGCAAATCTGTGGGAATTTCTCCAGAGTGGCTGTTGATGGAAGTTCCAGCTCCTCAGTTGATGCCCGGAAGCATGCTGCCCCATGCCCTAGCTACGATGCCCTCAGGCATGCCCAAGGACACCAGGCTGGGGAGGATTATGTTTACCCCACTGAGTTTATGGCAGTTTGCTGAGATGCCAGTTTTTTTAGCTCAGAGGCACCCTCATTTCCCAGTGCGCTCATGGCTTCAGGCCTCAAGCTTCCATTCACAGGTGGAGTTTGAATCTTGGTTAAACAGCAGCGCTTTTCCCGGCGGCCAGAGGGGAAGGGAAGACCAGCTTGGGACAGGGAACTCTGCTAGGGGACCTGGAAGTTCTTCCAAAGCACTGAGGGCATCCAAAGGGCTCACTGAAAAGCCTTTTCTCTTGGGAAATTTGAGTGATTACTCCGCACCGCACTTCCTCATTCCAGCTCCGGAAACCCCATGGAATATTCACAGCCATGGAACCTGGGATGGGGAACAAAGGTCCATGAATTACTCCCAGGCGTTTCCCTTGTTTTCTGCCCTTGGAGGTGTTTTGCACCATCTCTGACACGGGCTTTTGCCAGCTGATCAAGCTTCTGCACAGATTTAGAGGCACCAGCGACAGGAATCCAAAGGGAAACAACTCCATCCATCCCTTCCCCTCCCAGGTTGGGTCAGTGCAGAGCTCCGGCTCCCTTGCACCAGAGCGACCCCTTGGATGTCACCCATCCTGCTTTCTCCCTCTTTTCTTACCCCAGAACCAACCTACATGAAATGAATGTTCCCCCTCAGAGGGAATATTTTTCATTTCAAAAAAGTTCCAAAGGGGTTATTTTCAAACATTTCCCTGCCTTTAGAACGGGGAGATGTGCAGAGACAGCCGTTATTGTGGCAGCTGCCTGCATGCTGAAATGCAGCAGTCCTTGCAGGAGAGAAGGAAAGGGCCAGCTACAATTACCTCCAGCCTGAATGCCCCCAAATCCCCTGTTCCCTGCCTGAATTCCTTCAACCCTCCCTGTTCCCCTGCCTGAATTCCCCAAAAACCCTCCCTGTTCCTTGCCTGAATGCCCCCAAATCCCCTGTTCCCTGCCTGAATCCTCAACCCCCCCTGTTCCCTGCCTGAATTTCCCCCAAACCCCCTGTTCCCTGCCTGAATGCCCCCAAAATCCCCTGTTCCCTGCCTGAATTCCCAACTCCCCCTGTTCCCTGCCTGATATTCCCCAAACCCCCCTGTCCCCTGCCTGAAGTTCCCCAACCCTCCCTGTTCCAGCTCCAGCCTGGAAGTGGGACCGTGCAGCGAGGCCAGTCCCAAGGTGCAGCAGCAGAGCCAGAGTGGCTGCAGGGCCACAGGATGGATTAACCAGCTGTACCCAGGGCAACAGTGGATAACAGCTTGTACCCAGGGCACAGGGTGGATAAACCAGCTGTACCCATGGCCACAGGCGGTGGATAACAGCTGCTTACACAGGGCCACAGGGGTGGACTAACCAAGCTGTATTCATGGCACAGGGTGGATAACCAGCTGCTAAATCCAGATGGCACAGGGGTGGATAACCAGCTTATCCATGGCACAGGGTGGATAAACCAGCTGTACCAGGGCACAGTGATAAACCAGCTTGTACCCAGGACAGGATGGATAACCAGCTTGTTACCAGGGCACAGGGTGGATAACCAGCTGTATCCATGGCACAGGGTGGGATAACCAGCTGTATTCCATGGCACAGGGGGATAAACCAGCTGTATCCATGGCACAGGGTGGATAACCAGCTGTACCCATGGCACAGGGATGGATAACCAGCTGTATCCATGGCACAGGGTGCATAACCAGCTGTATCCATGGCACAGGGGTGGATAACCAGCTGTATCCATGGCACAGGCTGCATAACCAGCTGTACACAGGGCACAGGGGTGGATAACCAGCTGTGTCCATGGCACAGGGTGGATAACCAGCTGTACCCAGGGCACAGGGTGGACAATCAGCTGTACATTTCCCTGGCAGTGATGAAGTGGCTGAACAGGGCCCAGACCTGGCACACCTGGGACAGCTGAAACCAGGGCACATCATTAAAACTAAATCACCCAGGCTTTTATTTATTATTTGTGGACTGCAACACACACAAATAATAAAAAATGTAGCCCTTCAGCCAAAGTGCTTTCTGACCAGAATAATGGCTTTTTTTTCTTTTTCACCCTTGAACTATTTACAAGCCATGAGTAAAATCTGGGAAGTCCAGTTGGCAGCAGGACATGGCCAGAGAGCCACTGGGATGTCTGGCAGCAGAGTCCCACAGATTCAGCAAAAACCCCACATTGTTCCCCTACTTGTCCCTTSTCCCTCCTTCCCCAAACACAAACTGGTTCCATGCACCTCCTTTGGGTCCTTGGATCCACACATTTCATCACCCATGGCCCTGTAAACTTCTGGAGTTTGCATCCATCATAAATCAGGGACCCTCAAACTTGCTGCCAGCTTCCTACTGTGCCTCTCACATATGGACCCAGAAAGTGATGTGAAAACAAACATTAATTCCCAGTACTGACTGGGATGTCTCATCACTGAGGAAGGAATTGTTAAAAAACAAAAAAGAATGGAAAAATCACCAAAAGAGAAGTTGGAGCTACTGAAARCCAAGCTTTACCTCCAGACTCCTGAAAATTCTCCAAACCATGACAAAAAGAAGATAGACCAGAGCAGGTGTTTGCTCTTGCTAAACAACCATTCCCATACAATGATAGTTTTTATGATTACTTACAAGATGTTGCCTCTGTATAGGAATTTTTCCCAGTCTTTGTTCAAATATGGATTTTTGGATGTAGGGGGAAGAAATCAACCTTCCTTCCCTTCCCTGCCTGAGGACACCACAGTCAGGGAGGGATTTTTAGGAAGAACAGATGTCAACCAGGCAGTGAGGGGGTGCTGGGGAGGTGCTGCTTGTTGTCACCTCCTCACTTGGCCATTTGGGTTTGGGATGCTGCTCTGGGACAGATTCCCTCACTGCATCCCCCTGGGATGTGCCTGGAATTAACCCTGGAGCTGGAGAGCTCCCCTGCATCCTCCTCCTCCTCGCTGGGGCACTGGGACAGTGTGGGAACTCTGCACATCACTCCGGATGTGAGGAGTATCCCGAGACCA